>CM043699.1:76103137-76338137 GCA_023935145.1 Bretschneidera sinensis | reverse complement strand
TTTTCTTAAAATTGTTTTTGTTATACTCAAATCCCCCCATCCTTGTTCACGTAGCATAAAACTAGGCTAGATACTCTCCGTGGGAACGATCCTTACTCACACTACTACATGTATTTTTAGGAGTATAGGTTTATTTTTGGTTGCTTACGACTGCACACCACAATTCCCTTGATTAAACCTAAGGTATGGAATTATTATCAAACCTTAATTATTTAATCATATGTATCTCAATCTTAAGTCCATAACTTAAATAGTGAAATTAGAAACTCCTTTCTAATTTTCACCCCATCTTGGCCAAGGAATTTCCAAGTTATGTTTAATTAAATCATATAGGACATTCCCTCTCTTTTACTGAGAGTGATGGATCCTCTATTGTATACCCACATACCTCCATGTATAAATGGTCATACCCAATTACTACCTTTATGTGGCCCATGATTAAAACTATATTTAAGTAACATCAAAGTATAATGACCTATACACAAGGTAACCATGGTGCCTCAAGTATAAAGATTACTTGCACAACTATAATAAAAGAACTCCTATTAATAGCCAATAAAATGTCCGTTACGAATTTTTAAGTTGAGTCAGTTCAGTGTACATATTCTCTTACAAGCACCTGCATAACTTGTTTTAGTGCCTCATACACTATTGACTGAGATTAATAACCCTCAACTCCCGTAGGAAAATACTATATACTAATCTATTTGGATTCACTAATGCCATTGTTAGTGATCCTATGATTAAGAACATTTAATAATAAAGTGTTAAAAATCACCTTGACAAGATGCCCAGGTGGTGATCTTCCAAACACCCAAGTCTAGAATGACTTGTAGAAAGAAATACAACAATCGAACATAAGAACAAAAAATCAAAGAAAGAAAGAAGACAAGCAATTTGTTATCAAGGTTCGGCAATGTGCCTACGTCCCCGTGAGTTCCTCTGAACTCTCTGCACTAAATTAAATGGTTCTTACAAGTTACAACAATCCCCTTCAAGAAACCACAATGTTCTTGAAGAAACCAAGAAGAGAAGAAAGGAAGAAGATGAGAACTAACAATGCTCTCTATCTAATCTGAACTTCTCTCTCTTTTACAACCAGCCTCACTACAAAGAGTCCCTCTTGTGTTTATGTCTCTCACACAATTCTCTCTATGTGTTTACAATTGATCTTACAATATCACAAACTTCTGTGTTTCTAATGTTGTATATCTGAAAAGTGAGGTTAGGAAACCCCTTTTATAGCCATCCATTTCTTGGAAATTCTTGAGATTCAATCCTCACCCTTTGATCAAGATCATCACTTAATCATATCCCTCTATCACTTCCCAAGTGGTGCTGTGCATTTTAACATTGCATCCACGCACCTAAGAGGGTCCTTATGCATGCTGCCTATGTGTGCAGCAGTGTGCCTGGGCGGTGCAGTGCTGGGCGTGCGCACTGCGGCGCTGGTGCAGACCTGATGGTGTGCATGCTAGGAGGCATGCCCTGGAGTAGGTGCACTGTGCCTTGACCTGATGCTGCTCCCTTCTGCTGCTGTGCGCACACCCTTCTGCTTGTGTGCAGACGTGCGCACACTAGTGTGCATAGCTTTCCCTTGCTCCAAATTGATGCACACACATGTGTGCAGTCTTTTAACTTACTAAAATTTAATTCTCCAACCTTGGTTTAGATTTTAACCATCTTTGAACCATGGTTGGACCTGTGCAAACCTTAGACAAATACCAACAGTCTCTACCTTTTTCTAAGTGTTTAAACCTGAACCGTTGTGCAGAAAGCTTTGGGATCCAAACTCATCATGAGTTATCTATCAACCGACTCCTATTCTAAGTAGTCCAAGGCAATGATTGAACTTACTTAGAGGTAGAACTTTAGTACCCAAATCTGCAGGATTTTCTTCTGTGGCAACCTTGTCCACATGGATGCATCCTTTCGTAACATTTTCCTGAAAGAAATGATACTGAACATCCATATGCTTTGTCCTCTCATGGAACACTGGATTTTTACACAAGTGCAAGGCACTTTGACTATCCAAAGACATCACCACCTGCTCTTTTAGGACCTCCCACTCGTCCAATAACTCTTTGCACCCCATAGCCTCTTTTATGGCTTTCGTAGCCACTATGCATTCTGCCCTGGTTGTTATGCGTGCTACCACTAGCTGCCACTGAGCCTTCAAATATCTCAGCAACCACTTCATCCCAAGCCAAAGCTTCTTTCCAGGACTACTCACAAATCTACTGAGAACACCCATTGCCCAAGAAACCCACAACCGGTTTCTCTCTTTTTCTTAGATTCTACACATCCCAAGGATCTTTTGTGTAAGGTTGAGATTCTTCCTCTCAAACTCCTCACTGAGTTGAGATGTAAACCTTTCCATCCTCTCCCTGCTGTTCTGAACCAACAACACATCATCGACGTAGATGACGATACTCACCATCTTCTCCACCTTGTGTCCAGGTGAGAAAGTTTCTGTGAAATCTATGTCTTCTCTTCTTGTTAACCCATTCGCCACCATCCTAGCTTTGTTCTGGACTTCATCTCCTGGAGGGTACCCTTCTTTGATCTTGTAAGTGCACTTACATTCCACAACTTTCTGCTTTCCTGGAATTTTCACCAATTCCCAGAAGTTGTTCTTCCTCAAAGAATCCATTTCTTCCTCCATAACCAGCTTCCATCTTGGCAAATCCTTACACTCCATGGCATCCATGTAAGTCTCTTGTTCACTCATCTCTCCTTCTATCCAAGGAGCTACTATATCCGTAGCATCCGCAAACCCATATCTTGAAGGTGGTCCAACCAGCCTTCCTTCCCGATCTCTTGTGAGCTGATAATCCTTTCAACTTGCTGCATCAACCTCTTCTAGTTCAGCCTCCTCTTGAGTGTCCTAAGCTTGGCCTTCATCCAAGGGCTCTACCTGGTCTGAACCCTGTTACCTTCCTTACTCTACCTGAACTAAATCTTCCTTGATGCTATGCTCCACAAGAACCAAATTGGTTTGCTCATTAGCCCCTGCAGGGTTAGTTTTATCCAAGTAGGAAATAATAATTCATTAAAAAATAACATCCATACTTATAATCAGTTTTATGCCCTTCTTTTCTAAGGACCACAACCTATATCCCTTAACCCCATCACCATATCCTAGAAATACACATTTTCTAGATCTTGGGCTAAGTTTATCCTCCTTTTGATGTGCATATGCAACACACCCAAAAGTCCTAAGGTTGTTTAATTCAGGGGGTTTTCCACTCCACATCTCCATGGGAGTCTTGAGCTCTGAAGCTCTAGAGGGTGATCTATTTACCAAGTATGCAGCTGTAGCCACAGCTTCTCCCTAAAAATATTTTAGTAAACCAGATCCTATTAGCATGCACCTAACCTTTTCCATAAGGGTTCTATTCATCCACTCTGCAGCTCCACTTTGCTGAGGGGTTTCCACAACCATCCTATGTCTTAGAATGCCATTTAACCTACAAAATTGATCAAGTTCTTGGTTAAAAATTTCTAAGCCATTATCGGTTCTTATCCCATTAACTACTCTACCCATTTGAGTCTCAACCAGCTCTTTCCACACCACTAATTTATTCAAAGTATCCGATTTATTCCTAAGCAAATAAACCCACACTCTTCTTGAATAATCATCAATTAAAGACAGAAAATAAATGTTACCTCCCTGTGTTGGTGTCCTTGCTGGTCCCTAAAGGTCCGAATGAATGTAATCAAGAATCTCCTTAGATTTGTGCACTCTAGTGTTGAAGCTGACCTGGTGTTGCTTCTCAAGAACACAACACTCGCAGAAATCAAGTTCCTCTACTTTGTCTCCACCAAGTAGGCCGTCCCTACTGAGAACTTGCAGGCCCTCTTCGCTCATATGTCCCAAGCGAGTGTGCCAAAAGGGTTGCCTTGTCCATCTCAGCCATTAAGCTTACTACGTGATCATTGATTTTTGTCTCTCCAATCATCTCATAGAGTCCATCGTTTCTTGCTACCTTGATCACTCCCAAAGATCTCTTGGCCACCTTAATCTTTCCTCCCTCTATCTTACATGTATACCCCATAGAATCTAGCTGCCTTAATGAGATCAAATTTCTCTTTAAATCTGGAAGATACCTCGCATTTTCCAGCAGCCTTATCATTCCATCAAACATCCTCAATTGGATGTCTCCAATCCCTCTCACTTGGCAAGAATTGTCATTCCCCAAAAAGACCCTTCCATCATTGACCTCCTTGAAATTCTTGAACCATTCCTTGTGAGGGCACATATGATAAGTGCACCCGGAATCAAGAATCCACTTTTCGCTGCCTTCTTACCCCTTGCTCATATCTGAGTATACAACAAGAAAATCACCTTGTTGTTCTCCCATGGCAACCGAAGCCTCTCCATTGTTGGTGTGGCTTCTCCTCTCATCACACATCCTCTTCTTGCGATCTTTCTTGAAATAGCCCTCCTTGTTGCATTATAAGCATCTCCTTCCTCCAACCCTTAGTTAGAGTGTGCTCTCCCATGGCTTTTTCCTCTACTTTTGTCCCGGTAGTAGCCATTGTTGCTGCCATTCTGAGTTGCTGGCCTTCCTTTTAAGAACAGCCCCTCTCCACTTTATGTTTCCTTTATCTTGGCTTTGAAATCATGTGCCCTTATGGCATTGATCACAATCTCCTTTGTTAAAGTATCCCTTCCATACTCAATAGCATTAATCAAATTATCAAAGCAATCAGGAAGAGAATTTAACAAGATAACAGCCAATTGTTCATCTGAAAAAATAATGCTACAGTTATTCAATTCTTGAACTAGCTTATTAAAGACATCAAGGTTATCTTGTAACTCTTTACTAGGATCCATTTTAAAAGCAAAGATTCTTTTAAGAAGATAATCTTGTTAGGGAGAGTTTTGGTAAGAAACAACTCATCTAGTTTCTTCCATATGACAGCCGGATCCTCCGAGTCTCCACACTCCCTTGTGACACTATCTGATATGTGCAAGAAAATGGTGTTGTAAGCCATCTTCTTCATCTTGGTTCGCTGGTCCTCCGTGACACTTGCTGGAAAAGCATCATCTTCTGCAATAGCCAAGTCCACTTTCTGTTACATTAGAACTACGTTGATCTTCTGCTTCCAAAGGGCAAAGTCTCCCTTTCCATCAAACTTCTCAACATAGAAATTTGAAGCCATCTTTTGTGGATAAGATCCCTGATTTATGCACTACCCACAAATGCTTTCTTCAACCTCAAGAACACTGATCGAAGATGGATCTTAACACTGTTCTTGAATCTACCCCAAGAACACGATCAGATCTTGATCTTTACACCGTTCTTGAATCACCCAAGAAGTTGATCTTTGATTCTTGGCGTCTTGGCTCCATCACCTTCTTGTTCTTGCTCCGATACCTAGCTGTGCAGCTCTGATACCACTGTCTAAAACTCTGATACCACTGTTGGA
Organism: Bretschneidera sinensis; assembly: GCA_023935145.1. Taxonomy (NCBI): domain Eukaryota; kingdom Viridiplantae; phylum Streptophyta; class Magnoliopsida; order Brassicales; family Akaniaceae; genus Bretschneidera; species Bretschneidera sinensis. The sequence continues at coordinate 76,332,701 of CM043699.1, read as the reverse complement.
AATCACCTTGACAAGATGCCTAAGTGGTGATCTTCCAAACACCCAAGTCTAGAATGATTTGTAGAAAGAAATACAGCAATCGAACACAAGAACAGAAAATCAAAGAAAGAAAGAAGATAAACAATTTGTTATCGAGGTTCAGCAATGTGCCTATGTCCCCGTGAGTTCCTCTGAACTCTCTGCACTAAATCAAATTGTTCTTACAAGTTACAACAATCCCCTTCAAGAAACCACAATGTTCTTGAAGAAACCAAGAATAGAAGAAAGGAAGAAGATGAGAACTAACAATGCTCTTTATCTAATCTAGACTTCTCTCTCTTTTACAACCAGCCTCACTACAAAGAGTCCCTCTTATGTTTATGTCTCTCACACAATTCTCTCTATGTGTTTACAATTGATCTCACAATGTCACAAACTTGTGTGTTTCTAATGTTGTATATCTGAAAAGTGAGGATAGGAAACCCCTTTTATAGCCATCCACTTCTTGGACGTTCTTGAGATTCAATCCTCACCTTTTGATCAAGATCATCACTTAATCATAGCCCTCTATCACTTCCCAAGTGGTGTTGTGTGTTTTAATATTGTATCCATGCACCTAAGAGGGTCCTTATGCATGCTGCCTATGTGTGCAGCAGTGTGCCTATGCGGTGCGGCACTGGGGGTGTGTGCCGTGGCGCTGGTGTGGACCTGATGGTGTACATGCTGGGTGATGTGCCCTAGAGTGGGTGCGCTACGCCTTGACCTGATGCTGCTCCCTTCTGATGCTGTGCGAACACTAGTGCGCATGGTCTTCCCTTACTCTAAATTGATGCACACACATGTGTGCAGTCTTATAACTTGCTGACCTTTAATCCTTCAACCTTGGTTTAGATTTTAACCATATTTGAACCATGGTTGGACTTGTGCAAACCTTAGACAAATACCAACAATAAGATTAAAAAAATATATCTTATTAGGATGATCTCATCATAGTGCTTATTTCCATTGCTTTTATTTTATGGGCTTTATCATCTAAACACATGAAATGTGATTTGTAATGAACACAATAAATATTATAATTCCATAGTTAAATATTTATTGTCAACAAATGAAAAAGATTTATTACAAGTAATATGCCTAGACATCAAATGTTATTGGCTTATAGAGCACACTACTATCAATCTTTCTCTTACACTAAAACCAATAGCCCATGTGTCTTACATGTCTTCTTAAAATGGAGATCAAATTACTGCTAGAAAATTACCATAGTGGATCTGCTATGTTATATATCAACGAAATTCTTTCTACCTTTACATCATCGCTTCAAATGACCTCTCTAATCAAATGGAATCGTCGTAAAATATGCATGGACTTTTGATGAGACCTTGGTTCTTTTGCTTGCGCAATAGAACCATTGTTATCACAGTATAAAGTTATTAGATTCACAATTTATAAAACCACTCCATGTTCAGTGATGAACTTCTTCATCTAAACAACCTACTTCATAACTTTTGATGCAACAATATATTCGACATATATGGTTGAATTTGCAGTGGTCTCTTGCTTTGAGCTTTTCTAGCTCACTATTCCATTATAGGTAAACACATATCCATATACTGACTATGGGTATCACACTTTTCTGCCGACTAGCCATACATTACCCATGGTCACTCCCTTTGAGGTAGGATGATATGACGAGGGTTCAGATTACGATGAATGGGCTTACGAAAATGAGTGAAACCTACCAAGTCTAATATAATCCATTTATAAATATTAATGTGGCTCCCATTATGGGTGCACTTTTAATGTATTAGACAAGTGGTTATTACCATTCGAGCACGAAGTAAGGATGACGGGTAAAGAGTCGCCATTTGACCTTGGAGGGATTAAATCCCATATCATTGGTCCACGTGAAAGATTCAAAGGCTCGAGAGATTTGGGTCTAAGAAAGTGAGGAATTAAAGCTCACTCTCTTGGCTAGAGTAAAGTCTATTCCTTTGTGTTTTAAGGAAAATTATTCAAAACTTTAAAGTAAGTCTTGTTACCATACACTAATAAAGCAAAAGAACGCATTCACAATTTATATTAAAGGCAGATGACACTGAATATTGCATTTAAGATGGTGAGGTAAAACTAAATAAATACATAACTAAAAGAGGAAAGGTGCTTTAAACAAAAAACAAAGGAATGATCAAAATTAATTGTGATGTGTGGATTAAAAGGAAAATAAGCGGATTAAGGCATGTGAATTAAAATAAGTAGATTGAACAAGTATATTTAAACATATACGAGTTAGAATTAAGTTAAACATACGAATTTGAATAAATGGACTAAAACTAAGCATGTTATATATAAAAAATTAAAAGAAAGCACATATCTTAGAATAAATTAAATAAGCATTAAAATCATAAAGGAACTAAGATAAAAAAAAAAAGAAGAAAAATTAAAGTTACAATGGATTTAATATTACATTCATCAAATAAAAAGAAAGCTAAGTTGTTTAATTCATTTTCAAGGTGGCTTAAACATATAACTCATATTAGCAATTTTATTTCACAACCAAAAGATATTTGAGCAACCTTTTTGGCTAAGAAAAATTTTCACATGCGGGGATAATCCTCGGATATGCCGCGTGCCCTTGTTTATTTAGTAACTTTGAAGGATTTGTTTGATTGCATATTAGAAAACCAATTGCAAGAGGGTGGCAGAATTAATGAACTCTCTTGTTCTTCTTTTTGTTTCACTTTCCATTCTTCTCTTTCTTTTTTTTATGCGCTCTTCACTCTTTGTTCTCTCTATACTTCTCTCCTTATGTTACTTCTACTTCTGACTTTCTTAATGATACTTCCCCCTTTTGCTTGTGTTAACATGGAGGTATTTATAGGAGAATGTTGGGCTATCCATGTGAATAAAAAACATCAAAAACAAAGAAACAAAAAATGGTGTTTGGACATGAAGAGATAGAGGAGATGGGTGCAACTTTTAAGCTGAAAAAATGTGAAAGCATGAAAGAGTATAGTGGGTTTAACAAAGCAAAAAGAAAAGAAAGACTTCCTTGTTTAGTTGTTAGCCATGTTGAAAAGAGATGAGGCAATTTTTGAGGTGATAAAGTGGAAGCTTGAAATTGAATGGTGAGTTTAACAAAACAAAAAGGGAGAGGAAGACTTCTTCTTTTGGTAGTTCGTAGAAAAGGTGGAAGCTTAAAATGTTATGGTGAATTTAACAAAACAAAAAGGGAGAGAAAAACTTCCTCTTTTAGTCGTCAGCCATGGGAAGAAGAGATAGGCCAATTTTTAAGGTTATAAGGTGGAAGTTAGAAATGGAATGGTGAGTTTAACAAAGCAATAAGGGAGCGGAAAACTTTATCCTTTTGGTGGTTCTTGGAAATGGTGGAAGCTTGAAGTGTTATGGTGAGATTAACAAAGTAAAAAGGGAATAAGAAAACTTCTTCTTATGGCACACATGTGGTCAGCCATAAGGAGAAGAAAAAGTGTAATTTGTTAGGTTGAAAAGATAGACTTTAACACATAGGAAAGTGTTGGAGCTTGAAAAGGGAGTGTCTAGTTAACAAAACAAAAAATAAAGAAGAAAACTTCTTCTTATGGCACACCTATGGCCAGCCATGAGGGAAAAAATATGTAGTTTTTAACGTGATAAGGCTTTTTTCTTGGAGGAAAAGTGGTGTTTGACTTATGGGAAAGGGTAAAAGCTTAGAAGGAAAATGTCTAATTATCAAAGCAAAATGGGAAGAAGAAAAATTTTTCTTTTTCCACTCATATAAGAGAGAGAAATATGCAATTTTTTTAAGTAGAAAATATGGTCTTTGATACATGGAAAAAGATGAGAGCTTAGAAGGGAAATACCTAATTAACAAGGCAAAAGGGAAGGAAGAAACCTCTCATTTTTCACTCACATGGCCGGCCACATGGGGGAGGAAAAAGTATAGTTTTTTTAAGGAGAAAAGTGCTATTTTTTAAGGAGAAAAAATGTGCATGATGAAGGTGGATTTCGACACACAGGAAAAGGGTGAGAGCTTACAATAGAAATGTTCAATTAACAAGGCAAAAAGGAAGAGGAAGATTTCCTCTCTTTTCACATATAGAGCCCGACAATGAGGGAGATGAAAGAAAAAAAATTTTGGTGCAAAAGAGAGAACTTGTCTTACAAAGTGAAACTAATCAAAAGGTGCCAAGTGGTGGGTCAAATTGGGAATTCATTCACAAAATTGGATGATCTTCTTAGGCTTAGATTTTAGGCCAAAAGTGTTTTGGGCTAAGAAGAATCAAACAAGCTTTGGTGGATTTTGGGTTAGGTCAAAAATGAATTGAAGGCTTTAGGATTGAATTTATTTATGCTTAAGGTGGATTTAATAAAAATGGTTTGCAATTAGTTCTATTTCAAAATTTAATCCAAATATCTAGATTTACCAAGTTTGAGCGTATTGGGATCAAAGATTCATCATTGGAATTCGTACGCAATCTTTTTAAAATTTTGGTACGAAATTAGGTGTCTATAATTTTTCTCTCTTTAATTAGGGCTCCTTTGAGAGTTCCAATCGAAGGCTGTGGGTGACCATTGTTTTGTTTCAAAGTTTTGGATGATTTTCCTATCGTGAGGACTTTTAGAGATTCGCATGCTGTGAGAAATTTTGGTGATTTGCTTGCAGTGAGGACTTTTGGTGATTTGCCTACTGAGAATACTTTTGGTGATTTGGCTGCTGGGAGGACTTTGGATAATTTTCCTGCTATGAGGACTTTTGATGTTTGCCTACTGGGAGGACTTTTGGTATTTTTCCTGCTACAAAAACTTTTGATGATTTGCCTATTGGGAAGACTTTTGATGACTTGCCTATTAGGAGGACTTTTGGTGATTTGCTTGTTGTGAGAACTTTTGATGACTTGCCTACTGTGAGGACTTTTGGTGATTTACTTGTTGTGAGGACTTTTGATGATTTGCCTACTAGGAGGACTTTTTGTGATTTTTAAGCTGATTCTACAAAGTCTTTTCTCTTTTATTTGTTAAATTTCAAAATTCTGGAGGGTAAGATGAGCTATGTCATTTAGGACCTTCTCTTTTTTAATTATAGAGTTTGGAAAAATAATATATACAAGAAATGGCTTTTGAACATATGGCTTTAAGATTTGATGAAGAAATCACATGATAGTTAAGGCTTAAAAAAATGATACCGAGCTATCGCCCTTTGCGGCACCTAGCTAGCTTTTAACTATTTTTTACTTTGTTATTTTTCAAAAAAAAAATATTTGCATCTAAAAACAAACATTTCCCAAAAATCTACCACTCATTTTTTTTTTACTCAAAACTTGTATTTAAACACATATTCCCTCCCATTTGGTACATATCCTCTAGTGGATCCAAGAACAAACCTTCACAACTTATCCACAATTTTTCTTCTTCACCAAAAAAAAAAAAAAAGAAACCAGGGAAGCCATCTCAACTCAATTGATACATTGGACCAATAACATGAAAGGCATCAAGCTTCAAAATTTCTCTTGGTATGGCATCAACTCGATTTTTTTGCTCAAAAGCATTAGAATCAACTAGAACTTCTTGAGGGTAGCTGTGGCAAAGTGGGATCCTGACACCCACATCTTCCAATTTGGTCTTGATGAACTATACTCAACATATGAGGAATTTTGCATGCTCATCCACCGAAATCCATCTAACAAAATTTTACTTTCTCCACATGCACCATGACTTAGATTCCTAACACTATTTCTATGACTTGCTTTACTGTCTCTGATGATTATCTGGCATGGGTCTGGAGTGAAGTGAAAGCATCTTAGAAGGAGGAAAAGAAGAGAAGAATAGCTGTTATGGGGAGTCCAATGTGACATTAAAATGATATCACGTACTTCAGTTTTTTATTATATAATGAGAAAATCCTCTAAGAATAAAAGAGAAATGGCATCTCTGAAAACTTTAGTCATTAATGCATTAAACTTATCCACATTTCAATTCCTCATCGGCACAACATAGAGTGAATTTTCTTTTATTATCTTTTATTTTTTGCACAAAAGATGTATTCACATAGAAATTACAAGTATGAAAAAAAGAGGAGCGAAATTTCTATGAAAGGTAACGAACGGTATAAAGCCTTACGTAGTTTGAAAAATGAAGACGACAGAAACCACCCTTAGAGATTTAACTTTCCTTTTGCCTAAACTACCCTTGAGGGTTTTCAGTCTAGCTGAATATTCTAACTTTTTCTTAAGTCGCCCTTTCAGGTTTTCAACTTAGTGAGCAGTTTTTTAGAAGAGGGTAGATAGGGTGGGGATACAACAATGAGCGAAAAGGAAAGGGGACCACAGGTAATAATTCTTGAGGTGATCTAGATTTATTAAACAACTTCATTGTCGTCAATATTCATGAGGCACATGACCCCTCAAGATAGGATTTTCTTAACTCAATAAGGGTATGCCCAGTTTGGTCTAAACTTACCTCTCGGGTCATTGATTGGTGGTTTGAGTTCTTTTACCAGATAATCTACTATCTTTATATTCCAGTGCTTCAGTTTCTTGTGTAAAGCTCATGCAACCCTTTTCTAATATCCTTAGACATGATGGAAAGCCTTCAGCCACTTTCTCGTCAATTAATGCCAACTCATCATATCGCCCTCAAATCAAATCTATCTCTTCCAATTGGCTTTCCATGATTGTCTTTAGTGAAAGAATTTTCTCCTCGATTGGGAGAACCGCCTCCATACTATAAACTAAAGAATAAGAAGTGCCACATGTAAAAGACTTAATCGAAGTTTGATATCCCCATAATGCAAAAGGAAACTTCTCATACCAGTCATGATAAGTCTCCACCATTTTAGCCAATATAATCTTGACACTATTTTTGGCTTCTTCTATTACCCCGTAGGTTTGAGGTCGGTAAGGAGAGGACTTGTGGCACTCAATTTTATACTTATTGAGTAAATCCATGACCTTACCTTTGAGATGCATGTCATTATTTGAAATTAATTCGAAAGGCACTCCATAATGATAGATGATGTTATGGTTAATGAATCGTGCCACATACTTAGCCTTCAAGAAGAAAAATGATGCGGCTTCTACCCATTTGGTGAAATAGTCAATTGCCACCAGGATGTGTTCATTACCATTCGAAGCCTTGTGATATACTTTGCCAATTAAGTCTATACCCCAAGTAGTGAAAGGCTAGGGTTTGGTCAAGCAGAAGAGCTCTCAGGGTGGAAAATATTGCATAATGCTATACAATTGAGACTTATAGCATTTCTTCATATAATTACAACAATCAATCTTTATGCTAATCTAGTAATAACCCAAGTGAAGGATCTTTCTTGCCAGTATTCTTCCATTCATGTGTGGACCTTCGGTACCTTCATGTACTTCTATCATGATTCTCTCAAAAGTGTTCTTATCTACATAGAGCAATTGGATCCCATCGAACGATGTCCTGTAAATTTTTCCATCAAAAATGACAATCTGAGAGGCCAATGATTTTATCGCTCGCTTGTCTTTTTTGTCACTATTGGCAGGGAATTCTCCCTTTTGTAGGAAGTTTTGGATATTAGTATACCAGACTAAACCATTTAATGACCGAGCTTGGATCTCGATAGCTATGCAATAGGAGGGTCTATCATTCTACTCGACCACTAATGAGATTGGCTCTACCCCTTTAGGCATTTCTAAAATTGAACCTAAAGCAGGCAGTGGATCGGCAAACTGATCCTGGGCCCGTGGTAGATAAGTGAAGGTTACCCTATCAAAGCATTGAACCAAATTCTCGAGATGACTCCGATAATGCTTCATCATCTCATCTTTGGTCTTCCATTCTTTACAATATTGAAAAATGACTAATGAAGAATCTTTGTACGCTGTAACCTCTTTTGCCTCAATCTTTGTGAGGGCTTCTAAATCAGCAATACAAGCTTCATATTCGATCACATTATTGGTGGATTCGAAATTAAGGTGAATTTACAAGGTAGTGATGATTTCTTTTTGAGAAACTAACACTGCACTGATCCTACATCCTTTCTTATTAGCCGCTCCATCGAAGTACACCTTCCACTCATAGTTTTCAATTTTCAAAATTTCTTCATTCGAGAGGTTAAATTCTCCTATTTCTTTATTTCTTTCTGGGAAATATACCAAAAAATCTAAAATTGTCTCCCCTTTGACTGAATTTTGTGTCACTTATGAAAGATCAAACTGGGAGAGAATAATCATCCATTTGATCATCCTTTTGCTTAGGGCGGGGCCTCAAACAAATGCTTTAATTGATCTAGGTAAGAGATCACTTTCACTGAGAACGATTGAAAGTAGTACTGGAGTTTCTTAGGGGTCCAAACTAGAGTGAGACAAGTCTTTTCTATCCTAGAGTAATTCAACTAATAAGCCACAAATTTCTCACTAAGGTAATAGATAGGCCTTTCTTTTCTAACTTCATCCTCTTGAGCTAACATGGCCCCTATGGAGGTGCTAATGACGAACAAGTAAAGAAAAAATGGAGAACCATGCTTGGGTGGGACCAACACTAGAGGGTTCTTGAGATAGTCTTTGATCTTTTCAAAAGTGTCTTGATATTGGTCTTTCCATACCACTGTTTGGTCTTTTACGAGCAATTTAAAAATGGGCTCGCAAGTATAGGTAAGCTTAGCAATGATTCTGCTGATGTATTGAATTATTTTGAAAACTTCTTTGACCTCTTTCTCTGTCTTTGATAATAATATTTCTAAGATTGTAGACACCTTCTTTGGATCTACCTCGATTCCCTTATCGTTGGCAATGAATCGAAAAAGATTATTGGTAGTGACTCCAAATGCATACTTTTTAGGATTCAACCGTAGCTTGAACTTTTGAATTATGTCAAAGAACTTTCGGAGGGCAACCCAATGTCCTTATCTGCTTTCAAACTTAACAATCATGCCATCCGTATATACCTCCACCTCCTTGTGGACCATATCATGCAAAAGAGTGCTAGCCATTCTCTAATAAGTTGCCTCAACATTGTTTAGTCCAAATGGAATTGCCCTATAGCAAAGATTCCCTATTTGGTAGTGAAGATAGTCTTTTCTCTATCTTCAGGAGCCATGAGAAATTAGTTATACCCCGATTAGCCATCCATGAGCGACAATAGAGCATTGCCAGTTATATTATCCATGAGGGTGTCTATATGAGTCAAGGAGAAGCCATCTTTAGGGCTAGCTTAATTCATATCCCTGTAGTTCACATATACTCTAATCTTACCATCCTTCTTTGGCGCTGCTACCACATTAGCTACCTATTGAGGATACTTGGAAACCATTATGAAACAAGCTTGTAACTGCTTGATGATTTCTTTTTTGATCTTGACTACCCAAACTACTCTCATTCTTCTTAACTTTTGTTTAATTGGCCTGATCTTTGGATTTAATGGGATCTTATGCTGCACAATCTCTGGATTAATGTCTGGTATGTCCTCATATAACTATGCAAATACATATTTGTACTCTTTTAAAATAAATTTTATTAGATTTTCACTTTGTTTTTCAATTAATGTTCAACTAATGCAAATTTTGTGTGGATTATCATCACTGTTTAAATTAATGATTCGAGTTTCTTCTATTTTAGGTTGGGCTACTCTTTCTTTCTCATTCTCAACCAGTTCAACAATCTCCCTTTATAAAGGGGATTCTTGGCTAATTTCGTTAAGTATTTTCTCATCACATAAAGAAGATTCAAAGTACTCAGAATCGTTCATCATTTTATTCAGTTTTTCTATGATTGCATCATTAGACTCTAGAAGGGGGTCAAGGACATCATTACCCTACTGATACTTGAATCTAAAACAAGAAAAGAAAGAAAAAAATGCTTGACCATACTCTTTTGACAGTAGTATGCCCTAAAAACGAATAGCATGTGATGTTATGGGCATGTTACTCATAATTCATCTTTTTCATTTATTGACAATAAAATATTATTAATGACAATTATCTTATTTATCATTTTTATTACAAATCACTGTATGTGTGTTACATGATAAAACCCAAAGAATAAGAGTAGAGAAAACAAGCACCATGATGAGATCATGCTAGTGAAATGTATTTCTGTAAGCTTTATTCTTAAATGTTCCTAATCATAGGATAACTAATAAGAACATTAGTGAATCTGGATAAATTAGAATATACTATGTTTCCTCAAGGAATTGAGGGTGATTGATCTCACGGTCACTAGTGTGTGAGACACTAAAACAAGTTATGTAGGTGCTTGCTACAGAAAATATACACCGAACTAACTCAACTAAGAAATTCCTAATGTATATTTTATTGGCTATCAATAAGAATTCTTACGTTGTAGTTGTATAAGAGATCCTTGGACTTCAGACACCATGGATATCTTGTGTATGGGTCATAATGCTTTGATTCTACCTACATGCGATTCTAATCATGGGTCACAAAATGGTAATATTTAGGTACGACAACTTATGCATGGAGGGATATGAGTGTACAATAGAGGATCCATCACTCTCGGTAAAAGAGAGAGAATGCCATATATAATATGATTAAGTTTTAGCTTGAAAATTCCTTGGGCAAGGTGGGGTGAAAATTAGAAAGGAGTTTCTAATTTCACAATTTAAGTTATAGACTTGAGATCTAGATACATATGATTAAATAATTAATGCTTGACAGAAAAAATGTATGCCTTAAGATTAATTAGGGACATTGCATGATGGAATGATTAAATTATACGATAATTGTCAAAAGAAATGTTCACATTAATTCATATTATTTCGGTAGTCATAATACACTACTAGGTGTCAATCGTGACTTGTAGAAGCATTAAGAATTAATTGTAATTAATTCTTTATTAAAGAGAAAATCTCCATCAGTGGTAAAAAAATCTCTAACCTGGTATGAAAATATTATTTGTATCATCATTCTAATAGATTTATAAAAATTTATCTTGGGCTTTACATCCATGGGCATAAATTTTTAATTTTGTGCTACATATTCTATGTCTGTGGACTTACAGTGGTATCAGAGCCAACTCTATGAATTATTAGAATGAGTTTAATTAATTTGTTATGGATTTAAATATATGATATTAGAATTCATTAGATTGCAAATTAATAATACAAAAGTTAGATTTGGGTTTGTGACCCACTGATCAATTAAATTTAAGAATGTGTTATTGAATTGATTATCATCATATGATGATGATAAAATTGTTATCGATTGTTTTTTAACAATATTAAATAATGGATATTGATAAAAAAAAAAACTTTTTGATGATGTAGAAAATTGTTTTGGGATGAAAATTGCTTAAAAAAACCTGTAATAAAATAAATTTTCTAATCCAATTTCAAACTTGTGTAATTTACTCATTTGAAATCCGATTGTGGTGATTTTAGAGGTGTTGGAAAGATACAAAAGTCTTGTTTTATATGAAAATAATTTTTATTTAAGATTCGAAGTATATATTAATATATGATTAAAAATGGATAATAGTTAAATCAAAAAAAAAAATGGTTTTGGATTAAAAATAGTTTTGCTGATCCTAGAATCACTTCAATAGAAAACTCAATCTCCCTATTGGGAGGCAAACCAGACAACTCCTCAGGGAATAAGTCAAAAAAATCTTTCACTACCAAGATTTCTTCTAACTTCCTACTTTCCTTTTTAGAATCCATTATGTATGCCAAATACTCCTCAAAACCCTTCTTCAACCATCTCCTAGTAATCAGAGCAAAATAAGATAGTTCAAGAGTATCTTATATTCTCTCTGAAAGCTACATTCCTCATGTCCATATCTTGAACACTACATTCTTTCTAGAATAATCAACTATATTCAAAGATAATAAATCAGCTTCAGATTTCCTATCACTGATACGAATCACACAACCCTTGTAAACCTTTATGATTATTACTCTATCTCTAGTGGGAACTTCAGCAAAAATATTTTGCATCCAAGGACTAATACATACTTCAATAGACTTCATATGAATATTGGATGCAAAAGAATAGGTTATACCAAGATCAACCAACATTGATATGTCAACCTTCTCTATATACAAAGCACTTCAAATTAGAACAATGATGGGATAAATATCTTATCGGATTACATCTATAACATGTTCTAATTTTTTTATCACGTTATCACATCCTCTAAGTAGTACACTCCCATATTTATCATAACTTCTAGTTCCCATAAATTATCTCTCGAATCTAAGGGTCCCACCAATATTGGTACCATCTTTGGGTTCTTCAAATCTAGACCTCTTCTGCCAATTTCTCATTATTGGAAATCACCTTGACAAGATGCCCAGGTGGTGATATTCCAAACACCTAAGTCTAGAATGACTTGTAGAAAGAAATATAGTAATCGAAAGCAAGAAAGAAAAGAAGACAAGCGATTTGTTATCGAGGTTCGACAATGTGCCTACATCCCCGTGAGTTCCTCTGAACTCTCTACACTAAATCAATGGTTCTTTACAATTACAGCAACCCTCTTCAAGAAGCTCAAGTTCTTGAAAAAACCAAGAAGCGAAGAAAGAAGATGATAATAACTATTACAATGCTCTCTATCTATACCACTCTCTCTTCTTTACAACTAGCCTCTCTATAATGAGTCCCTCTTGTGTTTTGTGTCTTTGCACTCTCACACAATTCTCTCTTGTATGTCTGTCATACACCCACTTATGTCTTGCATCATAATGTGTTTCAAATCTTATGTCATGAGATTGAACCTAGGTGACCTTTTCTATAGTGTACCAACTTCTTGTCCAATCTTGTGTGTCATTCTCCACCCTTAGATCTTGATGACCACTCAACCATGGCAGTCCATCAATCCTAAGTGGTGCAGTGCATTTTAACCTTGCATTCACGCACCTAAGAGGAGGTTCAAGCAAGCTGTCCATGTGTGCTTCAGTTTGCCTAGCGCCTAGGCACTGAACAAGGGGCAGTGCGGCGCTGGGCAGAGCACCTTTGCACCATGTTCTGGATGGTGCGGCACTAGTGGAGGGGCGGTGCAGTGCTGCCTTGCTTGAGAATGCCTCCTTTCTGGGTGGTGAGGCGCTGGTGAAGGGGCAGTGAGGCGCACACTGATGCTGCCCCTTCACACAGCAGTGCGCACTACTTTGCTTGGTTGATTAGGGGTGTGCACACACACCCAAATGGATGCACACACATGTGTGCACTCCTATAACATGCTGTATTTTAATCTTCCAACCTTGGTTTAGACTTTAACGATCTTTGAACCATGTTTAGACATGTTTAAACCTTAGATAAATACCAACAATCTTTACCTTTGTCTAAGCGTTTAAACCCGAACCATTGTGTAGAGAACTTTAGGATCTAAACTCATTTTGAGTCATCATTCAACTAACTCCAATCCTAAGAAGTCCAAGGCAATGATTGGACCTTCTTAGAGGTAGAACCTTGGTGCCTAAATCTACAGGACTGTTCTCCATGGCCTTCTTGTCAACATGAATGCATCCTTTCGTACCATTTTTCGGAATGTAATGATACCAAACATCCATATGCTTCGTTCCTTCATGGAACATCAGATTTCTCCACAAGTGCCACACACTTTGGTTATCCGAAGATACCACCACCTGCTCTTTTAGGACCTCCCACTCGTCCAACAATCCTTTGAACCCCATAGCCTCCTTTATGGCTTCCGTAGCCACTATGCATTCTGCCCCGGTTGTTATGAGTGCTACCACCAGCTGCCACTGAGCCTTCAAATACCTCAGCAACCAATTTATCCCAAGCTAATGCTTCTTTCCGGGACTACTCATAAATCTGCTGAGAACACCCATTGCCCAAGAAACCTTAACTAATTTCTCTCCTTTTCTTGGATTATACACATCCCAAGGATCTTTTGTGTAAGGTTGAGATCCTTCCTCTCAAACTCTTCACTGAGTTGAGATGTAAACCTTTCCATCCTCTTCCTGCTGTTCCAAACCAACAACACATCAATGACATAGATGTGGATACTCACCATTTTCTCCACCTTGTGTTTAGGTGAGAAAGTTTCTGTGAAATCTATGTTTTTCCTTCTTGTGAACCCATTCACCACCAGCCTAGCCTTGTTCCAGACTTCATCTCCTGGAGGGTACCCTTCTTTGATCTTGTAAGTCCACTTACAATCCACAACTCTCTATTTTCTCGAAATGTGCACCAATTCCCAGAAGTTGTTCTCCCTCAAAGAATCCAATTCTTCCTCCACAGCTAGCTGCCACCTTGACGAATCCTGATATCCTGTGGTATCCATGTAAGTCCCTGGTTCACTCATCCCTCCTTCTATCCAAGGAGCTACTGCATACGCAAAATCCGCAGACCCATAATTTGAAGGTGGCCTGATTTACCTCTTTTCCCGGTTTCTTGTGAGTTGATAGTCATTCCGACTCCCGTCATCATCAACTTCTAGTTCAACCTCATCATGAGCGCCCTGAGCTTGGCATTCATCATTGGGCTCTACCTGGCCCAAATCCTCTTGCCTTCCTTTCTCTACCTAACTGAATTCTCCTTGATGCTATGCTCCACAAATTCCGAATTGGTTTGCTAACTAACCCCTGCAGGGTTAGTTTTCTCTAAATAGGAAAATAAAAATTCATTAAAAATAGCATCCCTACTTATTATGAGTTTCAATCCTTCTAAGGATCACAACCTATACCCCTTAGCCCCTTCCCCATATCCTAGAAACACATATTTTCTAGATCCTGGGCTAAGCTCATCATCCTTTTGATGTGTATATGCAGCACACCCAAAAGTTCTAAGGTTGTCCAACTCAGGGGGTTTTCTACTCCACATCTTTTCAGGAGTTTTATGGTACACAACCCTAGAGGGTGATCTATTAACTAAATATGCAGTAGTAGACACAGCTTCCCCCAAAAAACATTTGGGTAATCCAGATCCATCTAACATGCACCTAACCTTTTCTATAAGGGTCTTATTTATCCACTCAGCAACTCCACTTTGCTGAGGGGTTTCCACAACTGTCCTATGTCTTAGAATCCCATTTAACCTACATAATTGATCAAGTTCTTAATTAAAAATTTCTAAGCCATTATTAGTTCTTATCCCCTTAACTACTTTACCCATTTGAGTCTCTACCAGTCTTTTCCACACCACTAACTTATTCAAAGCATCTGATTTATTTTTAACCAAATAAACCCAAATCTTTCTTGAATAATCATCAATTAAAGACAAAAAGTAAATGTTACCTCCCTGTGTTGGTGTCCTTGTTGGTCCCCAAAGGTCTGCATGAATGTAGTCAAGAATGCCCTTAGACTTGTGCACTCCGGTGTTGAAGCTGACCCGATGTTGCTTCTCAAGAACACAACACTCGCAGAAATCATTCCACTACTTTGTCTCTACCAAGTAGGCCATTCTTGTTGAGAACTTGCAAGCCCTTTTCGCTCATATGTCCCAAGCGAGTGTGCCAAAGGGCTGTTTTATCCATCTTAGCCATCAAGCTTACTGCTTGATCCTTGATCTCCATGTCTCTGATCATCTCATAGAGTCCATCCTTCATTGCTACTTTGATCACTACCAAAGATCTCTTGGCTACCTTGATTTTTCCTCCCTCTATCTTGCATGTGTATCCCATGGAATCCAGTTGCCCCAATGAGATCAAATTCCTCCTCAAATCTGGGAGATATCTCACATCTTTCAGCAGCCTTGTCATTCCATCAAACATCCTTACCTGGATGTGTCCCGTGCCCCTCACTTGGTAAGAAATATCATTCCCCAAGAAAACTCTTTCATCATTGGTTTCCTTGAAATTCTTGAACCAACTTCGGTGAGGGCACATGTGATGAGTGCATTCGGTATCAAGATCCATTTCCTGCTGCCTTCTTGCTCCTTGCTCACACTTGAGCACACAATAAGAACATCATCATCTTGTTGTTCTGTCTTGGCAACCGAAGCCTCTCCATTCTGGGTATGGTTTCTTCCTCTATCCCTTGTCATCTTCTTGCAATCTTTCTTGACATGACCCTCCTTATGGCAGTAGTAGCAACTCTTCCCTCCAAATCTTGATTTAGAGTGCTCTCTCCAATGGCTCTCTCCTCTACCTCTGTCTCGATAGTAGCCATGCATGCTGCTGTGCACTCTCCCATGGCTCTCTCCTCTACCTCTGTCCCAGTAATAGCCATGCATGTTATTATGCACTCTCCCATGGCTCTCTCCTCTACCTCTATCCTGGTAGTAGCCATATATGTTGTTGTGCACTCTCCCATTGCTCTCTCCTCTACCTCTGTCCCGGTAGTAGCCATGCATACTGCCATACCGAATTGCTGGCCTTCTTTTAAAGAACAGTCATTTACCACTTTATGCACTCCTTATCTTGGCATCAAGATTATCTTGCAACTCTTTATTAGGATCAAATTTAAAAGTAAAGATTCGTTTACTAAGATACCTCTTATTAGGGAGAGTTTTGGCAAAAAACAACTCATCTAGTTTCTTCCAAATTACAGCTAGATCTTCCGAGTTTCCGCACTCTCTTGTGACATTATCCGATAAGTGCAAGAAGATGGTGCTGTATGCCATCTTCTTCATCTCATTCTACTGGTCCTTCGTGACACTTGTTGGAAAAGCATCATCTTCTCCAAGAGCCAAGTCCACTTTCTGTTGCACTAGAACCACCTTAATCTTCCACTTCCACAGGGAAAAATCTCCCTTTTTATCAAACTTCTCAATACCAAAATTTGAACTCATCTTTCCGGAAAAGATCCCAGATTTATGCAATACCCACAAATACTTTCTTCAACCTCAAGAACATGATCGAAGATGGATCTTAACACCGTTCTTGAATCACCCCCAAGAATACGATCTGATCTTGATCTTTATTTCATTCTTGAATCACCCAAGAAGTTGATCTTTGATTCTTGGAGTCTTGGCTCCGTCACCTTCTTGTTCTTGCTCCGATACCCAGTTGTGCAAGCTCTGATACCACTATTGTGGTATCTCCTCTAGCTCTGATACCACTATTGGAAATCACCTTGACAAGATGCCTAGGTGGTGATCTTCCAAACACCCAAGTGTAGAATGACTTGTAGAAAGAAATACAGCAATCGAAAGAAAGAAAGAAAAGAAGATAAACGATTTGTTATCGAGGTTCGGCAAGGTGCCTACGTCCCCATGAGTTCCTCTGAACTCTCTGCACTAAATAAATGGTTCTTTACAATTACAGCAACCCTCTTCAAGAAGCTCAAGTTCTTGAAGAAACCAAGAAGAGAAGAAAGAAGATGATAAGAACTATTACAATGCACTTTATCTATACTACTATCTCTTCTTTACAACCAGCCTCTCTACAATGAGTCCCTCTTGTGTTTTGTGTCTTTGCACTCTCACACAATTCTCTCTTGTATGTCTCTCACACACACACTTGTGTCTTGTATCACAATGTGTTTCACATCTTATGTCATGAGATTGAACCTAGATGACCATTTATATAGTGCACCAACTTCTTGGCCAATCTTGTGTGTCATTCTCCACCCTTAGATCTTGATGACCACTCAACCATGGCCCTCCATCAATCCTAAGTGGTGTTATGCATTTAAATCTTGTATTCATGAACCTAAGAGGAGGTTCAAGTAAGCTGTCCATGTGTGCTTCAGTTTGCCTAGCGCCTAGGCGCTGAACAGGGGGCGGTGCGGCACTGGGCAGAGCACCTTTGCACCATGTTCTGGATGGTGCAGCGTTGGTGGAGGGGCGGTACGGTGCTGCTTTGCTTCAGAATGCCTCCTTGTTGGGCAGTGAGGCACTGGTGAAGGGGTGGTGAAATGCACACTGTCTGCCCCTTCACACAGCAGTGCGCACTACTTTGCTTGGTTGATTAGGGGTGTGCACACACACCCCACACCCAAATGGATGCACACACATGTGTGCACTGTATTTTAATCTTCCAACCTTGGTTTAGACTTTAACCATCTTTAAACTATGTTTAGAGATGTTTAAACCTTAGACAAATACCAACACTCATCTCTTTGATTTCCATCACATCATTCTCAATCTGAAGTGCTATATCAACAAATCTGAAATAATTCATATGCCTCATGTAAGATAGTTTTGATCAAATCTTAAAATATAGTTCATCTATGAATCTTTTACACTTATTCTCCTCTAGGTCTACCATTTCAGGTACAAACCTCGACAAAGCCACAATCTCTTATCATACTGAGTCATAGTCAACCCATTTGCCTCAAATAAATAAAATCTCTATCTTGTTGGGATTTAAAGGTCTAAGGAAAGTATTTATCAAGAAAATATTCCTTAAACCTATTCTAGGTTAAGGGTCTATCAATATTTGTACTTATCTTAGGAAGAATATCCTCCCACCATTCTAGGGCCCTCCCTCTAACTTGAACGTAGCAAAGACGACCCTCTGCCTGACAATCATAGGTAAAATACCAAAAAAATCTCTCTGCATGTTTCTCCCAAAACTCAGGCTTAAAAGGATTCATAGATCCTTTAAAAACAAGCATCTGACTTAATATATCTTGTAAAACAATCTCACTGCATTTGGTGCATAAACTCACTTTTTCACGTTTGAACATTTACCATTACTGGATTTACAACAACCTCAGGCACTGCTCTAACCTATTCATCAAGTCTATGTTATAGGCTACCAACTCTATCATCTATTACATTCATTTTCTCAAGAGTATGTGTAAGAGCTTATCTTAACTCATCTCTTTCAACTTCAGATTCTCTCACACCTTTACTAATATAAATTATACTGTCAACAACTCTAAGTCTAGCTCTAGCACGTCCACATGTCATCCTCAGACTATTAAAATATAATTTATTTTAATCTTTCACTTTCTTACTTTTTATGTAGTCTACAGAATCATAAAACCTAATGCTTTGATACCAAAATTGTAACGACCCATCCCAGGTTGGCCTCCCCTGAGACAGTGTCATCACATTTTGAAAATCTCAGCACGACACATATATGCAACAATGAAAATAATATTAACAGAAATTTTTACATCGATCCTCAACCCTCAATAGGGGAGATACAACATTTTGATCTAAACTTAAACATAATATACAACGTATAATGCATGAATATTTACAAATAAATTTTTATTTTATTTTTTTTCATTAGTCTGAGGATGTGGACATGTACGTGGCTTACAGATAAATTTTTTTGTCTTACTCTCAACCCATCAGACTATTTGTCCTGCCTGCTACCTGAAATCATTATACAATAAGGGATGAGCTTCATAAGCTTAGTGAATTAAATTTACAAGAAATATTCATTTGGATAAATGTCTTTCAATATTTAATCATTTATGTCACACACAACTTGATACTAGCATTCTACTATCACTACCCATGTAAGAAGATCCATTCTCTATCAATCTCTTCTTCTTATTTATTGGTTCATCTTAAGACCATCAACTATCTCATAATTACCTCGTAATGAGGTTCACATCATAAAGTCTACCATTTAGATGGTTCTTACCATATCATACTTCTAGGTTTCTTTCTCAACATAACAGTCTCTTTGTGAGACTCATTCATCTATAAATAAATTCACAATAACACACAACACATTGGCATTTAAAAAATGCAATCAATATTTAAAACAGATGCAATGCATGAATTATTATTAGGGAATGTCTTCCCACATGTCAACATGTTTTAATCTTAGACCGGCTCCCTCCCAGTTCTTTTATTTCCAGCATATACTGGCTGTCACGGTTTTTCCCTTTTCTCCAGCATATATCAGCTATCACGGTTTTCCTTTATTTCTAGCATATACCGACTGTCACGGTTTTTCAATTAGACCGGCCCCCTCCTGATTCTTTTATTTAATGCATATGCATATGAACAATGATATGAAATATGCATATGAACAATAACATTAAAACAAACATGAATTCAAATATTTAAATTAGCTATCCTGATTATTCTCAAATTATTATTAAAAAAATTCTACTAAATTCCTCTCCTTATAAATCACATCAAATCATCCATCATAGCTTGTCAAGATCCACTAAATTTCATCTCCTCATAATTCGAATCAAAACATCAACCATAACTCATCAAGAATTTTATTTATCACAATCATTATTAAATCGACTCATTATTCTAATAATATTTCTTTTCACATAATAATTTTCTACATGTCCGCTATTCATATCATACCTATCAATCAATTTTTTATCTACCACCAAAGTATAAGCTAATAATTAATTTTAATATTATCACTAGATATTTCATTTTTTATTTAGATTACTTAAAGTAAATCTAACTCATCACGTAACACTTAAAGCTACTCGTGGATCACCTCCTTGCCTTTCCCGTTCCTCTCAGAAATTTCCCTTGGTTGTTGATTGTCAACATCTGACATAATATTTCTATTAAATTTATAATTTATTCTTCAATTCTTCATAAATCACACCCTTTGAAAATTTCCACTTTGAATTCCAGGAAATTTCGTGTATGCTAAAAATTCAAAAATAAATATTACGTTATTACCTTCTGTTTTTCTGAAAGCTTCCTATGACTCTCTATAAAATTCTCCCATAAACC
Source organism: Bretschneidera sinensis (assembly GCA_023935145.1). Classification (NCBI taxonomy): domain Eukaryota; kingdom Viridiplantae; phylum Streptophyta; class Magnoliopsida; order Brassicales; family Akaniaceae; genus Bretschneidera; species Bretschneidera sinensis. The sequence continues at coordinate 76,312,207 of CM043699.1, read as the reverse complement.
CCTTCAAAAGTTTTCTCACCACACACACACATATATATATATATATATATATATATATATATATATATATATATAACACAAAGCAAGTCTTTGTTTGTGCATGTCTGCCACGATTTTTGCTACATGTCTCACATGCAGCACTCATTGTTTCTCTTGGCAGCAAGTGTTGCACCTGCTGTAACGTTTTTTTTTTCTTTTTCTTTTCTTTATACTATTCACAGTTTTTTTTTTCAAATAATAATAAAATTTTCACATATATTTTATTTTAATTCCATGTCATATTTATTAAATTACTTCTTTACCCTTACTTTACAATTACGAGTATTACAATTAGTAACCCTTAAATAGAGATATTGACTAGTATCTTTTTTAACTGCCACAACATTGGATCTTTATCTTCTTCTTTTTATTGTCCTTTTTTCTCTATCACTCTTTCATCATCTTTTGCTTATCTTCCGAGGTTATCAACACAAGGTGAGGTGGGTTAAAATGATGATTGCCTCTAGTCAAATGACTCATCTCTTCTTCTTCTAGACTGGTACTATCCCATACAGTCTTTCTTTTCATGCAACTCAAAGCCTTGCTACCTTTTTCCTAATTTACCATTGTTACTGTTACTATAGTCCTATCTCTTACAACCTTGTTACAGCTGTGATTCTTCGTATTAGCTTTTCTATTCACCACCTTAACTATTACTGCTGCCCTTACCTCACTATCTACCCATTTTTGGTCTGTCACTGCCTTCCCAGTCACTTTTCTTGCCATTGCCTTCCCACCATCTTCCTTATCACTATCCTAAATGCCATTGACTAAGGCCTTATTGCAAGGGATGTTATATTTGAAATTCTAGAGGAACTCTAAGGTACGAATGGGTTTATGTTTAGTGACTCAGGTGATTAGGGTAGAGGGGTCAAATGTAGTGAACGATTCCTCAATCATGTTAAGAAATTTTGGTGATGTTTTATTACGGTAATTAAGCAGGGGGTTACTGGCAATCTGGGGTGGCTCAAGATCAATTTCAATAAGGTCCTACATTTCATTTTTTAATCTCTAGCACCAATCGATATCATAGTCGATAAATTTTTGGAATTGACAGTACTTGGAGAGGTCCTAGAGTAGTGGAATTGGGTTGGGCAAAGATTTTGCTGGTAGAGGGTGGAGTTTATCTTTTTTTTTGTGAGCTTAGCAGGGGCTTAGGATAAACTCATCCCTAGTGGTGTGAAATATTTAGGGCCTCAGAGCTTCCTATCACGTTGGCTCCTGTAGTGGGTTGTACTTTAGATACGATTCAACTGGCTGTAGCTACGATTATCTTATTGATGATGTCTTGGAGAGCTATCTGCCTATACACTTGACTACACATTGTGTATCTAGGAAAAATTTATGTCATTGGTTTTGGTACCACTAAAAATGGCATATTTAACTTGGGTATCAGAATCAATCAATTGCTCAAAACTAGTGATGGGTATGGCGAACATTCTCTTATGGTATACGGGATGTAGATTTCTCATTACTATTCTGACCTGGTCTTTTTCCATAGGTTTTTAGGCCATCTTTGTTGCTTTGCATCGCCAGCGTAAGATAAATTCCGAAAAGGTATCGTTAAGGTTTTGGTTAGATGTCTCCAAGTCCCTTATAGTGATATCCAGCTGAGTGTTATATGCATACTGAGCCATAAATGCTTGAGTTGTATCCTTTCATTCTCTCAAAGTTTTGGGCTCTTGAGATTAATACCACTTCAGTGCAACACCAGTGAGGGAGTTAGGGCAGAGCATAGTTATTTGTTCAGAATCCAAGCTCAAAAGTCTTAAAAGACCAACATACTATTTCAGGTGTGTTTTAGGACCCCTGGATCCATCAAAGTGATCCATGTCAGACATTTTGAATTTTGGTGGCAAGCTTATTTTAGGATGGGTGCAGAGCCCGTCGATGTCAAGAAGATTTTCATCAATGCTATGAGACTTTCTTAAAGCACTTTTCATTTTTTCAAACTTCACGCTAATGGCCTTAATCTCAGAGTCGACCTTCTATTTCTTTTTTGCTAGGAGGTACTATTCTTCATCTTCAAATAAGCCTTTTTTATTGCTCCTAGAGCCTTTGGATTCTTTCCTTGATATTCTTTCTTCCAAGCCATCTAGTCTTTTAGCCATCATAATACTTATATTCTTGAGGATTTTAGCAGTATCAACCATTGTCTTTTCTGCCATTATCGTAACTGAACTTGAGATGTTGTAGCACTTGTGTTCATAAAATAAGTGTAAAGAAGTAATTTTACATATATTATATCGAATTAAACAATCCATTGATGAAAGATTTAATATTGATTTGAAATAATATTTGAAAGATACTATTGAAAATTTTGTTGAAAAGAGTTAGAAATTTTAGAAGAAGAAAGTATTGAATTTTTTTTTCAATTTAAAGCTGAAATGAAAGAATTTTGAAGAAAAATATTGATTGAAATAGAGGAAAATAATTTAAAAATTTTAGAAGAAAATATAAATTTTTATATTTCTCTATAATTTTTATAAAATTTTTGGAAGGAAGAAAAGATGAAAAATTGATTTTGAAGGATAAATGGCAAAATTATAATTATGTAATGGCAAAACAATAATTATGTCACGACAAACAGTAAAATTTAAATGCTGGCAGAATTGTAAATAACTAATAGAAAATATGTAAATTATATTAAAAAAATTCGTAGACTTCACGAAGTGTCGAGCAGTGGTAAAAAAATAATAAAAATAAAAACAAATTTTAAAAAAAAAAACTTGTCTCTAAGTGGTGAACAAAAAAATTTTGTTGAACGGTGAAGCAGTGGAGAATGATAAAAAAAAAGAGTTTTTAAGTCTCTGAGTTCATAGACTTTGTTTGTTTTCTTTACCAAATCCCGTATGGTTTCCTTCTTTCTTCAATTCAAATTTCTTAGTAAAAAGTTATAAAGAAAATTTCTTCAATATTAGAGATAGTACAGTCATTCAATTACAATAGCAAGATTTCATAATATAAGGTAAATTTTCAATAAGACTCGTAACTAAATAATTATATTGTTTGAATTAGGCTATGAATACTAAGATTTATGAAAGTTTATGATTAGGTATTGGTGATCAGTAATCTCAATAATTTGCTGAAAGGAGCAGGAAAAGCAAAAAGGTGATCCACGGGTAGCTTTAAGTGCTATGTGGTGAGTTAGATTTACTTTTAGTAATCGAGACCAATAAAAATATGAATTTATGATATTTGAATAAATTGTTGAATTATAATGATTTAATGATGTATTTTTCGTTAAGTATGACAATTGATTGATTTATTGATTAAAGATTTAATAGTATGTTGAATATTAATTATATAAGAATTTATATTTTATAAAAGGATGGATTAATGAGAAAAATGATGATAATTTATATGCAATTTCTGAAAAATATGATTGAAAAGTTGATATTATTGACCCTCACCTGTATTTTAAAGATGACAAAACACAACTCTTATTATACTAACAGTGTTATCTAACTGTATTAAGCAATAAAAGCATTCACCCAAGGATCAAGGTGCAAGAACTCAACCCGAATCAAACACTAAGTCAAGAAAGAAGATCTAATATAGGGACAAGGTATTTAAACAAGTTGTAAATCTCACTTATTCAGGTAAAAAGCTTGTCTTATGGCTCTTTTTGAAAAAGCATTTTACATAACTTTTTAATCAAACATTTTTACGTTAAAAACATTTCAAAAACATGAAAACTGGGTTGATAGGCAACCTAGTCGACTGGGTACTTATATTAGAAGACTGGTATATGGGACAGTGTGTCCCCAGTCGACTGATGTTTTGGACAGATAGTCCCAAGTTGACTGGTAAGAACAACTCAGTCTACTCGTACCTTCAACAGTCTTTAAAAATGTGATTTTTAACTTGACCCAGTCAAATAGTACTAAGACTCAGTCGATTGGTAGTTCAAAAAATATGACCGTTGAGATGCGAGATTTCAGCACAAATTGCACCAAATCATACCAGAACATTACAAAGCGGCCATATTACATCAAGGCTATATAAACCCACTCTATTGAGCATTTCAAAAATAGAGGTTACACATTCAATCAAGTTTTTACTTATTAATACACAAAAAGCTTTGAAATATTTATTATTGAGCCATTATTCAAGCTTTACATTGAAAGAGAGATATTATTCAGTTGTATAAGCTTTCATTGTAGTCCTCTATTATTTACTTTACAACATTTATTGTAAAGGGATTAGCTTTAGAGAGGAAGGGATATTTTTTATTTTTATTTTTTGCTTCCGAGAGGAAGGGATTTGCTTCCAAGAGGAAGGGATTGATTGTAAGGTTTTTGCAACACCCGTGAAGTTGCACGATTAAGTTTCTTAGTGGATTACTTCTAGGAGGTTCCTTGAAGAGAGTGGATGTAGGGTTGGAATGAATCTGATATTGCTGAACCACTATAAACTGAGTTTGCATCCTCTATTCCTTAAACTCTTTATTTACAGCATATATTACTTGTTTATATGCTTGTGGTGTTATCTGTTTTATAAACTTGTGTTTAATTAGCAAAATTTTTTTAAAAACTCAATTCACCCCCCCTCTTGGGTTGAAACCTCAGTCTATAATTGGTATCAGAGCCTCATTCTCAATTTTAGGCTTAATATCCTTGAGTTGATCCGATGGCAGCAAATAGCTATTCTGAGGGACACTCATACACTAGGCCTCCTTTGTTCAATGACTCCAACTATAACTATTGGAAAAACAAGATGAAAATCTTTGTCGAAGGACAAGATTATAATCTATGGACACTTATTGAAAAGGGACCTAGAATACCATCAAAGGAAATAACTATTGGAGAAATCAATCATACAATGCCTAAACTCAAAAATGAGTACAATGATGAGGATTATAGAATGATGTCTCTCAATAATAGAGCCATAAGTATTTTACATTGTGCTTTAGATATATCTGAATACAATAAAATCTCGGCATGTGTTTCAGCTAAGGAGATATGGGATAAATTGCAAGTTACATATGAAGGAACTAGTGAGATTAAAAAATCAAAAATCTATATGTTAGTATCTGAATATGAATCTTTTAGAATGTCTCCTAACGAAACAATTTCTCAAATGTACTCACGTTTCATAACTATAGTTAATGGTTTGAAGCTTCTTGGTAGGAACATTTAGGAGTTTGAACTAACAAGAAAAATCTTAAGATCTTTGCCACCCACTTAGAAAGCAAAGAAGATGGCCATCACAAAGGCTAAATATCTTGACAAACTTGATTGTTGACATATGAGATGGAAGAAATGAATCCCATTGTCAATGATGATGAGAAGAAGAAAAAGGTGATTGCTCTCAAAGCCTCTATATACAATAGAGAAGAAGAATCGGAAGAAGAGGCGGAGAGCAGCGAAGAAGATGGTGAGATGGCTTTAATCACCAAATGGTTTTATAGGTTCTTGAAGAAAAGCAAGAAACCTTACACAAAGGATCCCACTTCAAAAAGGGAACCACTTGTGTGCTATGGATACAAGAAGCCCAGTCACATCAAGGTCGATTATATGGTTACAAGCAAACCATACAAGAGCTTCAAGAAGAAAGCTATGATTGCAACTACTTGGAGGGATGATGAAGAAGAAGAATCCTCGGATAAAGAAGTCGGATACGAGGAAATTGCCAACCTATGCCTTATAGTAATTGATGATGAAAATGAGGTATTATCTGCTCCCTCTTCTAAAAATAACATTGTTAGTAGTAGTGAAGAATTGTTAGAAGTCATAAATGAAATGCATGATGAATTGAAGAAATTCGATTCTAGGAACTCAACTCTTAAGAAAGAGATATCATCTCTTTCTAAAGAAATGATAAGTCTAAGAGAAGAAAAAGATAAACTATCTTCATTGCTTTATGATTCTTCTCAAGATTTCCTAAAAGATGAAAATGAAAACTTAAAGAATAAGATATTAGAATTGAATGGCACTATATCTAGACTCATGCTTGGAAAAGAAAATCTTGATGAAGTGCTTTCTTTCCAAAGATTAAGTGGAGGAAAATCCGAGTTAGGATACTCTCCATTAGGTAAGCAAAAATCAAAAGGGAGCTTATTCATGAAAGCCTCTTGTGTGAATGAAGCCTCTACTTCAAAGATCACTATGAAGGTCAAAAACACACCCTCAATGAATACTAGCATGTCTAGAAATGCTAATTCTAATGCATATAAAAAATGAAAAATCCTAGAAATACTAATGATTACAGATATGTTCATTCAAGAAATGCTTATACGCATCCTAGGAATAACCATCATGTGCATCCTAGAAACAATATGCATAATCAAAACTTGCATTCTACACAAGCATATCCTAGGAATTACTATCATGGTTATTCTAGAAATAATACGCATACTCATGAAAATTCAAGCATGTATCCTAGAAATCATCTTCATACATTCTCTGGAAATGACATGTATATTCATATTCCTCACAATAGAAGCATGTATCATAGGAACTCATATCCTAAGCATTATAAGAATGCACAACTAAATTCTCCTAGAAATTTCAATAACTATCATCATAGGATTGTACATTATCAAGATGTCTATAGATCACCATATGCTGTTAAGAAAGTATAGGTCCGAAAAGGAATCGTATTTTCAAGGACTAACCCCAAAGGACCCAAGAAATTTTGAGTACCTAAAAATACCATTGTGTATCATTGTGTGATGTAGATATGTCTCCACACCAAGGAAAAAGGTAACTGTTGGTACCTTGATAGTGGATGCTCAAAACGCATGACCAGTGATAAAAGTGCATTCAAGGAGCTAACTCTAAGAGATGGTGGACTTGTCACCATTGGAGACAACACAAAAATAAAGATCATCGGGCATAGAAAAGTTGGTAATGATTTCTCAACTATAGATAATGTATTGCTAGTAAAAGGCCTTAAGCCAAATTTACTTAGTATTAGTCAACTTTGTGGCAAAGGCAACAAAGTCACATTTGAAAGCTCTCATTGTCTAGTTATAGAAATCAAGAGTAACAAAATCAAGTTTGTTGGCCATAGACATGAAAATGTCTATATAGTTCATTTAAAATCCGTGCATTCTGAAAATGAAAAATGTTTTCTAGCAATTAGTGAAAATCCATAGCTATGGCATAAAAAGCTTAGTCATGTGAACATGAATTTGCTTAAAATCATTTCAAGATAAGATTTAGTCATTGGACTTCCCAAAATCAATTTTGAAAAAGACAAAGTCTGTGATGCTTGCCAAATGGGAAAACAAACTAGGATTTCTTTTAAATCAAAGAATGTAGTCTCAACTACTAGACCACTAAAACTTTTGCATATGGACTTATTTGGTCTAATAAGTACCATTAGTCTACGTGGCCATCACTATTCTCTTGTTATTGTTGATGACTATTCAAGATATACCTTTGTTATTTTTATTGCTTATAAGGATGAAGCTTACAAAGGATTTGAAAACTTTTGCAAAAAGGTTCAAAATGAAAAAGGAATTTGTATTTCAAGCATTAGAAGTGATCATGGAAAAGAATTTGAAAACCAAAGTTTTTCAAAATTTTGTGATAAAAATGGAATTGATCACAACTTTTCGGCTCCTAGAACTCGTCAACAAAATGGAGTTGTTGAGAGGAAAAATAGAGCTCTAGAAGAATTTGCAAGAACAATGCTTTGTGAAAATAGTTTACAAAAATACTTTTGGGCTGAAGCAGTAAACACTTCTTGCTATATCTTGAATAGAATTTTAATTAGGCCTATGCTTGATAAAACTCTGTATGAATTATGGAAAGGTAGAAAACCTAATATCTCCTATTTTCGTACATTTGGTTGTAAATGCTTCATCCTAAATAACAAAAAAACTAACTTAGGTAAATTTGACTCTAAGACCGATGAAGGGATATTTTTAGGATATTCAACCTCTAGCAAGGCTTATAGAGTCTTCAACAAGAGAACTCTAGTGGTAGAAGAATCTGTACATGTAACTCTTGATGAGTCTAACCCAATTAGTAGTAGAGAAGTTTCTTTCAATGATGATGTAGATTTTATTCCAAGAACGGAAACAACTACTCCCATTGTTGACCCAAAGGAGAGTCCACCTCAAACAAATGAAGAGATGGAAACTCTCAAATTGGACCAACCATCTAAAAGCCGACAAGAGGATAGTTTTCCCAAAGATTGGAGGTATGTAAATTATCACCCGATTGATCAAGTGATTGGTGATCCTTCACAAGGGGTAATAACTCATTCCTCTATTAGAAATATTTGCAATTATATAGCTTATTTGTCTCAAATAGAACCTAAGATATTTATTGAAGCCGAAAAGGATAATGATTGGATAATTGCCATGCAAGAAGAAATAAATAAATTTGAAAGAAACAATGTATGGAATCTAGTTCCTAGACCTAAGAATCATACAATAATTGGAATTAAATGGGTATTTAGAAATAAGATGGATGAAAATGGAATAGTAACTAGGAACAAGGCTAGACTAGTTGCTAAGGGATATAATCAAGAATAAGGAATAGACTTTGATGAGACCTATGCTCTCATAGCTAGATTAGAAGCTATTCGAATGTTAGTAGCCTTTGCATGCTTTAATAAGTTTAAGTTATTTCAAATGGATGTAAAAAATGCATTTTTAAATGGCTTTATAGAAGAAGAGGTTTATGTCGAGCAACCTCTTGGATTTGAGAATCCTAGTCTTCCAAATCATGTCTACAAGCTCTTTAAGGCTCTATATAGGTTGAAGTAAGCTCTAAGGGCATGGTATAAAAGACTAAGTAAATTCTTAATAGACAATAATTTTATAAGAGGTAAAGTAGACATAACCTTCTTCACAAAAACTCATATAAATGACACTCTACTAGTCCAAATATATACTGATGATATTATATTTAGTGCTACTAATGAATCTATGTGTCAAGAGTTTGCAAAGTGCATGCAAGGTGAATTTGAGATGAGCATGATGGGAGAGCTTACCTACTTCCTTGGACTTCAAATCAAACAATTGAAAGGAGGCATCTTTGTTTCGCGATTATATAAATAAATAAATACGTAAATAATCACACTCGTTTTACTTGCAAGTGCACAAGGTCTGTGGTAGCATAGTGTGCAAGTGCGAAATCATTTCCATAGGGATTGGTGAATTTCTATCTAGAATTAGTTTCTTTAAGTTTAAAAGAGAAATAACAGTTTAAGTGTGAGTAAATAACAATAATGAGAACATAGGGCTACGATATCCACCACTAATTATACTTTCCCACTAACTAAGGTTTCAATGCTCTAGCCTTATCATGAATATCTAATGGTTGCCAACCTAAGGGCTTGGTTCACACCTTAGGCTATTGATCTCCCTATGCAACGAGTTAGGCATGGTGTATACTCTAACTCTTTTCTCTCTTAAGGGATTCAGCATAGGTGTATACTGAGTTGTTCCTTACGAGAGCATGAGGGCAATGGAGATCTGTAACCACACAGGACCTAGGGCTTGGTCTGCTCCCGGTTTGCCACGTTGATTAACCTGGGTATCCAAATAAGATATCCCTTATTACTAATGTCAAACCCAGGACTCAGTCGTCCAAATTGATTCGACTAACCTATCCATGCCACATGCATACGTTGATCAAGCACATACATATAAGGAATGTAAATATAAACAGGCATTAATCAAGTTAAACATTCTAACAAGGCTTTAGCAAAGATAATCAATGAATATATATACGGAAAAGCATAACTAGGGCTTCAATTGAGCCCTATAGGTGTTTAGTTACATATGCTAAATGAAGTAAACATATTCATAAAATAAAAGGGAAAGAGTAAACCCGAGAGAAGAGGCGTCAATTCTCTCCCAAAGCTTACAACTCCAAACTAAACAAAAGGTAAAAGAAAGGATGTCTTCTTTGTGTGTTTTACAAGTGTGTTTATAGGGGCTGAATAATCCTAGAAGGCTCATGAATTCCTAAACTTTCCTAAAACACAAAACTCTTTTATTTCCAAAACTGGTTCTGCCACTTTATTGTTCACTCCCGTGCAGGTGCGCTCGATCCCACACGAGGTGTGCTCAATCGCAATTATGCGCTCGATCGCACACGCGGTGCACTCGATCATAATTATGCACTCGATCTGGCCTATGTGCTCGATTGCTGCTACGCTCGATCACCCGTGCGCGCATGTGCTGTTGCGCTCGATTGCATACCTGGTGCACTCGATCGCATTCCAGGCAGCAACTGCTCCAGGATTTTCCAGTTTTCTTCCTTTTAAGCTTCAAAATGCTTCTTTCTTCTCCAAAACCCTATAAAAGCATGTAAAACACAGAAATGAAGTAAAATGAACTAAATTAACATAAAATAAGACTTAACAAATGTAAATGAAGGGGCTTAAATATGAATATTTTGGCACTTATCAATCTTCATCAATTAATCAAAATACACTAAGGACCTACTAAAAAGGTTTGGGATGGAAAGCTCAAAGCCACTTGGTACACCTATGAGCACATCTACAAAACTTGATCTTGATGAAGGAGGTAAGTGTGTAGATACTAAATACTATAGAAGCATGATAGGAGCTTTACTTTATTTAACTGCAAGTAGACCTGATATAATGTTCAGTGTATGCATGTGTGCTAGATTTCAGACTAATCCAAAGGAATCACATATAGTAGCAGTATAAAGGATCCTTAGATATCTACAAGGAACTCAAACCCTAGGATTATGGTACTCTAGAGATTCATCTTTTGAGCTTGTAGGATATTTAGATGCTGATTTTGCTGGATGTAGGTTAGATAGAAAAAGCACATATGGAACATGCCAATTCCTAGGTGCAATGTTAATCTCTTGGTTTTCCAAGAAACAAAACTCTGTTGCACTATCAATCACCGAGGCGGAATATGTAGCAGCTGGAAGTTATTGTGCCCAAGTGTTATGGATGAAACAATAATTAGAAGACTATAGCATGAACTTTAAAAGTATCCCAATGCATTGTGATAATACTAGTACTATCAACCTAACCAAGAACACTATTAAGCACTCTAGAACTAAACATATAGAAATTAGACATCATTTCTTAAGAGACCATTCTCAAAAAGGTGATATAAGACTAGAATTCATACCTTCAGAAGATGAAATAGCTGATATTCTTACAAAACCTCTAAGTGAAGCAAGTTTTTGCAAAATAAGACTGGCAATGAGATTGTTAGGTTATGATAAACTGTATGTTTGATTGTTTCATTATTCGTTATTTTGCATATTTGACATCTAGTGAAAGAGTATTAAACCTTATTTAATTACTCCCTCACTCAAGATGGCATAGATAAACAAATTTCATGGTAAGACTCAAGACTGAAAATTTTCTTAAGGGTCCAGTCGACTGGTAAGTCTATCCTAATCGACTGGTAAGTCTCTACCCAATCTTCCAGTCGACTAGTTACACTATACCAGTCGACTGGTAACACTATACCAATCGACTAGTACATCAAGACCTTATTTGGAGCCATTTTTTGAAATTCAATTATCAACCTAGTCGACTGGTTTTTGTCTGCCAATTCATCCAATCGACTGGTACCCTGACCTAATCGAATGGTATGCAAAACTTTTCATCTCTGCAAAAGACTTAGTCGACTGATACCCTAACCCCAGTCGACTGGTATCGTGATTCTATAAATAGTCTCTTCATTTTTTTCTAGATTTTTACACCATTATCAAAACCTTAAGCTTTCTCTCTCTAAAATTTTTTGTCCTTTTGATCAAACAACCCTCAAAACAGTTCCTAAACACTTTGATATACTCATCTAAATGATCCATTTCAACTTTCTATGGTTGAAATCTCTCATTTCCACTTAAAACCTTTTTTTACCCAAAACTCACATTTCTACCAAAATGTCTGATAAAATCCGTATAAAAACCACCGTTGGGGGACCACATGCGCCTACAAGGCCAAGGTTCACCAAATCCATTGCTCCGGAGCAAGAAGCCCAAAACAGAGCTTGATGATTCTCTGTTCTCCAGCCTGACGGTGAAAGACAGGTATACCTCCATTATTCGCCATAAGAAGATCATGTTGGGTATATTCGTGGACTTCGAATCTATTCATCAGGGTAATTTTGAGTTATTACTTGCTTTTGATGCCATTCACTTGACCCCATTAGTAAAGATTCATAAGAAATACTACCCGAGACTGATTCACCAGTTCTATGTGAGCTTGGTGAAACCAAGTCCACTGGCTCTAAAATTCAAAGCCACTGTCATGGGTGTGGAGTTTAAGGTCAACACTGACCTCTTGATGAGTATCTTGAGGATCCCTATGGGAGGGATTCAATGGAGTCTGGACGGATGGTCAAACAATTTTGAGTATGAGGAGACATGTCAGATAGTTAGAGGTGACCCTAACTATGTGTTTCAACCCACTACATTTCACATGTGTAGTGACATGCCCCTTGACTCGAAATTGTTCAACCTCATTGCGAGTTGTACCATCCACCCGAGACTTGGGAGTCGGGGCTATCTATCTAAGATAGATGTTGTATTGATTTGGTGCCTTAAAACTGGGCACCACTTCAATATCTACCCCCTGTTGCTCACCAACATGATAAATGGCGAAGTGAGCGACTCAGGTTGCCTCCCTATGGGATGCTCATCATGCTCATCCTCCAGCACTTTCGGGTGCCTCTCCCCACCTCTGAGGCTCAAGACATCGACCTCAAGGACATCATTAACATCTCATTATTGAAGAAGATGGGATGCACAGTTTGAGATGGCTTCATCTACTCCAAGGTCGGGAAGCACATTCAGATTGGAGAGGACGAGAACAGTGATGATGAGGACAAGGGTCCAAATGCTGCTGCTGCTGCTATGGATACGGATGACCGAGCACCTCCTATGGGTGACCCGAGTGCTAGTCAGGCTGGTTATAGCGATCTCCTTTAAGCTATCACGAGCCTTCAGCTGGCCATACAGTCCGGCTTCCAAAGCTTGAGCTCTCTGTAGTGAGGGCATGCATCACGACTTTCGCTCTCTCCAGGATGACTTCGAATTGAACGTGAGCATACTGAGGGCTCTTTAGTTGAGCTTCAGGATTTCATTTATGACAGTTCTGACTCTCTCGTTCCTTAAGTCGTCTTTTTATCTTCCTTTTGATGTACATATTTATGTAGTTTTTCATTGTTCTTAGCACAAACATATTTTCATATTTTATTGTATTTGTACTTCTGTTTCGGCTCTGTGAAGCCTATCTTGTATAGACTAGTGTTATATATGACAATGGTTCATGCTTACACTTATTTCATGTTCTTGTTTTACATATATGTAATATAGTTGCATGCTTAATATCTCTTTATATTTGGATATATGCTTTAAAACTGCTTCTGCATGTATAAAAACTTCTGATTCTTCTCGGGAAGGCTTCCAAACTCTGAATAATGCCAAATTTTCACATACAAGTTTTTTTTTATGTATGCTCTTCATGCCTATGGTATCTAGGTAGCTTATTTTTTGGAATACTACCCCCTTTTCTGCTATTGTCAAAACGGGAGAGAAAAATGAGAAAATGACAAAAGCAGGTGTAAACTCAAACTAGTGCATAGATTTAGGGGAAGCATTGCTCCAAAGGACTTTGAATATGATTATATATGTTGACTTGATTGGTTAAGTTGTATATAAACTGTTCTTTGCCTTTTTATAGGTTGGTTTTATTCAAAAAACAGAGGAGACTGCCTAATTTTTCTAAAAATTCCAACACTTCGTTTTTAAAACTATTTTTTTCTCATAAGTTTTGTCATCATCAAAAAAGAGGAGATTGTTGACTCTCACCTGTATTTTAAAGATGATAAAACACAAGTCTTATTATACTAACAGTGCTATCTAAGTGTATTAAGCAATAAAAGCATTCAACCAAGGATCATGGTGCAAGAATTCAACCCGAATCAAACACCAAGTCAAGATAGAAGATCTAGTATAGGGACAAGGTATTTAAACAAGTTGTAAATCTCACTTATTCAGGTAAAAAGCTTGTTTTATGGCTCCTTTTGAAAAATCATTTTATAAAACTTTTTAATCAAACGTTTTTAAGTTAAAAACATTTCAAAAACATGAAAACTGGGTTGGTAGGCAACCTAGTCGGCTGGGTACTTATACCAGAAGATTGGTATATGGGACAGAGTGTCCCTGATCGACTGGATGCTTCATATCAGTAGACTAGCGTTTTGAACAGACAGTCCCCAATCGACTGGTAAGAACAACCCAGTTGACTAGTACCTTCAATAGTCTTTAAAAACGTGATTTTTAACTTAATCTAGTCGACTGGTACTAAGACCCAATCGACTGGTAGTTCAAAAAATATTATCGTTGAGACGCGAGATTTCAGCACAAATTGCACAAATCGTACCAGAATAGTGCAAAGCGGCCATATTACATCAAGGCTGTATAAACCCACTCTATTGAGCATTTCAAAAATAGATGGTTACACATTCAATCAAGTTTTTACTTATTGATGCACAAAAAGCTTTGAAATATTTATTGTTGGTCCATTCTTCAAGCTTTACCTTGAAAGAGAGATATTATTCAGTTGTATTAGTTTTCATTGTAGTCTCTCTACTATTTTCTTTATAGCATTATTGTAAAGGGATAAGAGATTAGCTTCCGAGAGGAAGAGATTTTTTTTTTTTTTTGCTTCTGAGAGGAAGGGATTTCCTTCCAAGAGGAAGGGATTGATTGTAAGGTTTGTGCAACACATGTGAAGTTGCACGACTAAGTTTTTTAGTGGATTACTTCAAGGAAGCTCCTTGAAGTGAGTGGACATAGGGTCGGAACAAATTCGATATTGCCGAACCACTATAAACTGAGTTTGCATCCTCTATTCCTTAAACTCTTTATTTATAGCACATATTACTTGTTTATATGCTTGTGGTGTTATCTGTTTTATAAACTTGTGTTTAATTAGCAAAAGTTTTTTAAAAACCCAATTCACCCCCCTTCTTGAGTTGAAACCTCAGTCTACAGATATGATATATGAAGAGACAATTTAATAAATATTATAAAATAATAATTTTAAGAAAGAGCTAGATAGTTGAATTGAATGCTTTGATGTAAGCTTACTTGAATATTATTCCTCATATGCATAAAAGGAAAGACCAGGAAGGCAGTTAGTCCGGTTGAGAAGACTAAAAAAGCAGTTGGTCTGGTTGAGAAGACTAAGAAGGTAGCTGGTCTGACTCAAAAGACTAGGAAGGTAGCTAGTCTGGCTGAGAAGACTAGGAAGGCAGTTGGTCTGGCTGAGAAGACCAGGAAGGCAGCTGGTCTGGCTGAAACATGTCAACATGTGGGATGATGCTCCAATATGATAATTTGAAATGATCTAATGAGAAAGAAAGAAACATAAATTAAATTAAAGAAAGAAACATAAATTAAATTCATGCATTATATTTGTTATAAATATTTATTATTAATGTCTGAGATGCTAAAGAATCAGTTTTGGGAATTAAATGATTGATAGATAGATGAGTCTCATAATGAGACAATTTTGATGATAGATAAATAGAAAGGATGATATAATAAAGAATTGTATTATTGATTGTTTATATGATGCGAACTTTATGATGATATTAAATTGATAAAATATATAAGATAGATGTATTGAAATAGGATAGCTTGATAATTTATTTATTAAGAGAAATTGATAAATGATTGAATTAGAATGTGAGAGGAGATAGATAGTTAATTATGTTGATTTAACAATGAATGAATCTAACTAGAAGTATACAAATAGAGTACCTCTAGTAAATTTAATTCATTGAGCTTATCAAGCTCACTCCTCATTGTTAAATAATTTCAGGTAGCAGCCAAGACAAATAAATTTGTGACCTGAGATTCAGACTGAGTTATTATCTATAAGTCTTGTGGTCCACATCCTCAGACTAATGGAAGATAAAAAAATTATAAATATTCATGCATAATATGTTGTATATATTGTTTCAATTGGGATATTAATAATGTAACTCCTCTGTTGAGGGTTGAAGATTGATGTATGTATATATTTTTGGTCGATGTATATTTTTATATTGTTGCATATATGTCTCGTGTTAGGATTTCAAAATATGACGACACCATCTCAGGGGTGGCCAACCTGGGATGGGTCGTTACAATATTGGTATCAGAGCATTAGGTTTTATGATTTTGTAGACTGCATAAAAATTTAAATAAGTGGAAGATTTGAATAAACTACATTTTAATGTAGAGTCAGAGGATGAAACGTGGACGTGCTAAAGCTAGACTTAGAGTACTGAACCAGAAAGGACGTGGTAGACCCCTAATATTTAGAAGAGCTGAAGTAGAGGGGGAGGTTGAGTCTGTGGTTCATACAAAGGAACAGGTTGCTAGTACAACTGTTACTAGTAAAGGTGGGAGAGAATCTGATATTAGGAGGGATGAGTTGAAAAAAGTTCTTGATCGTGCTATAGAGAGAATGAATGCAGCAGAAGAAATTGCTGACAATTTTGCAGAGAAGACTATAGGAAAGGGGTAGAATAGAACCCGATGTGATGAGACAAGAGACTTATGAGGGAGAGGGTGTGTTTGCACAGGAGATGGAATGAGATTGTTTTGTGAGATTCATTAAATTTAAACCACAGTCTTTTAAAGGATCTGTAAATCCTATTGAAGTTGAGTATTGGATTAAACATGTTGAGAAATATTTTGAAGTCTTACCAATGACAGATAAGCAGAAGGTTGCTTTTGCTTCATTTAAGCTAGAAGGTGAGGCTTCCCAATGGTGGGAGGATATTCTACCTAGATTGAGTACACAGGTAGATCAACCTTTAACTTAGCATAAGTTTAAGGATGTGTTCTTTGCGAAGTATTTTCTAGATACGTTTCAAGCACAACAAGAGAGAGATTTTATTCATTTAAGGCATAATACTTTATCTGTGGCTGAGTATGATAGTAGATTTATAACCCTGTTGAGGTTTGTACTTTAGTTAGTAAATACGGAGGAGAGGAAATGTAAGATATTTTTAGACGGGTTACACTATGAAATTTAAACTAAAGTCTCTTATATGGGTATTGGGAATTATGCTATAATGGTGGATAAATCATTACAGATTGAGAAAAATATGATGAAGTTTAGAGGTATAAGAGATTAGTTGAAGAGGTCTAGATTTGAGGGACCCACAAGTGGTAGTAGTATGAGTATGCATGGTGGGAGACCACCTCAAAAGGAGCATTCCTTGTCATAAGGAACTGTAATGCAGAGTCAAAGGAAAGCATGATCTGTTGCTTCTGTAGCTCAGAGTAACATTGGTGGGACTCCTAGATTTGGGAAGCAGGTTATGGGAATTAGAAGTTATTGTAGAGGAGTAAGTATGCCACCCAGAGGAAGTTGTAATATGATATATGATCGAGAGATAAGAGTTTGCTATAAATGTAATCAGACAGGGCATCTATCTCAAAATTGTCCTACTCTGAGGTGCTTTGTATGTGGTGAGGGAAGACATATTAGTGTAGAATGTTCAGTTAGGAAATCTGTTCAGATAAGTACTTGAGGTGTTGGGAGAAAACAGGTGGACAGAGGTGGTGGATCAGGGAGTATGTAGGGCAGAGGGAGAGGATCAGTAGCATAGAGAGAATGTGATGGTTAATTACAGCCCAAAGATAGTAGAGTCTATGCATTGACCCAACAGGATGCACTGGCTACTCTTGATATTGTTATGGGTATGGTATATATTCTTAATATACCTACTAGACTATTGTTTAATCCTAGTGAACCTATTCTTTTGAATCCAATGTTTATAAAAAATCTATTGATGCTTATGTTAGTCCTTTGATGCATGCTATTATTGTTAAGGTTCCTACTACGGATATGGTTATTATCAGGACAATTTATATGGGTTGCGTGATTAGTATGACTGATAGAGAATTTTAAGTTGATTTGTTACCTTTAGATATGACAGATTTTGATCTAATTCTGACGATGAATTGGCTATCTGCATATCATGCTTGGGTAGATTATTTTAGGAAGAATGTGGTGTTCAGGAAACAAGGACAAGAGAATTTTAATTTTCAGGGAGAACATAAGATACTTGCTAACTGTCTTATTTCTGCCCTGACTGCTAGTAGATGGTTGAAGAAGAGTTGCAGGGGTATTTGGCGTATGTGATGGATTCTACAATGGAGATTTGGAAGTTAGAAGAAATCGTAGTAATGAAAGATTTTTCTAATGTGTTCTCTAAGGAGTTTTCTAGTTTGCCTTCCATTAGGGAGATTGAGTTTTCTATTGAAGTGATTCCGAGATCAACACCCATATCTATAGCACCATATAGAATGAAACCAGCTGAATTGAGAGAATTGAAAGTTCAGCTTCAGAAAGTTGCTAGATAAATAATTTATTCGACCTAGTATGTCGTCTTAGGGAGCCCTTGTGCTGTTTGTGAAGAAGAAGAATGGAACGGTGAGGTTGTGTATTGATTATAGACAGTTGAATAAGATCACCATAAAAAATAAATATCTTTTGCCCATAATAGATGATTTATTTGAGCAGTTACAGGGGGCTAGGTTGTTTTCTAAGATAAACCTAAGATCAAGTTATCATTAGTTGAGGATAAAGGAGAGGGACGTGCCTAAGACTGCTTTTAGGATACGTTATAGTCATCGTGATTTCCCAACACTTGTTTTTGGTGGAATCAAACAATTGTTCTAACTTCTAGAAGCTTTCTTCAATCCATAAATGAATTTTTGAAGTTTCCATACCTTATGGTCACTACCACTAGATGTAAAACCCTTAGGCTATGTCATGTTCACATCCTTCTCTATATTTCCATTGAGGAAATTAGTCTTTACATCCATCTGACATATCTCATAGTTATGGTATGCAGCTATAATAAAGTAAAATCCTAATGGATTTAAGCATGGCTACTAAAGAGAAGGTTTTGTCGAAGTCATTTCCTTGCCTTTGCTTGAAATCTTTTGCCACTAGCGTAGCCTTACAGGTTTCTACCTTCTCATATTCTCCAATATTTTTATTAAATACCCATTTGCAACCTATATGTACTATACTTTCAAGTGAATCGACCAAAGACCATATTCTATTGGAGTATATGGAATCCGTCTCGGATTTAATGGCTTTTAATCACTTCTTCAAATTGGTTTTTGACAATGATTCTTCATAGTTAGTAGGTTTCTTATCATCTATAAGGTGTACCTCTAAGTCATCATGTATGAAAAATCTATATCTCTCAAGAGCCTTAGGTATTATGCTATATCTACAATATGATTGTGAAATAGCAAGATCTATTGATTCAGGTTCTTCAATTTGAACAATACTAGGTTATGGTTATAGTGACACTTCATCAAACTCTATCTTACTCCCTCTACCCCCTTCTAGCATACACTCTTTTTCAATAAAGGTAACATACTTAGAAACAAATGCGTTTTGTTATAGTAGATGATAGAAATAATATCCCGAAGTTTCTTTAGGATATCCCATAAACCTACATTTTTCACACCTAGTTCCCAACTTGTTTGTATGTAACTTCTTTACATAGGTAATATAACTCCAAATTGTAATGTGTTTAAGATTAGGTTTAATTTCTTTCATATCTCATATGGCATTTTATGTAGTGCCTTTGAGAGAACTTTGTTTAATAAATATGCGGCGGTTATAACGACATATTTTCAAAAGGATATATGAAGATTAGTGTTACTCATCATGGATCGTACCATATCTAATAGAGTATTATTTCTCTTTTCAGAAATACCATTTAATTGTGGTGTTTCGAGAGGACTCCACTTAGAGAGAGTCTTATTCTCTTTGTGATAATCAAGAAAATCACTAATCAAGTATTCGCCTCCTCGATCAAATCGAACAAATTTAATACCTTTATTAGTTTTCTTTTCAACTTCATTCATGAATTCTTTGAACTTTTTAAATGATTCAAACTTGTACTTCATTAAGTACACATATTCATAACTTTAGTGATCATCAGTAAAGGTAATGAAGTAGGAGTAACATACTCTAGCATTGACTATTATGTGTCCAAACACATCAATGTGTATTAACCCTAATACATCTGTGGCCCTTTCTCCATGTCCATTAAATAGAGATCTAGTCATCTTCCCCGTGAGATAGACTTTCCAAGTTTGATAGGATTCAAAATATGATAAACCCAAGTATCCGCATTTTACCAACTTGTTTACCCTATCTGCATTAATATGACCAAATCATAAGTGCCATATGTAGGAATGATTTAGATAACTATCAAATTTCCTTTTTATTTTGCTTGATGTTGAAAATATTACCATTTATTTCAAGAATATGAAGATCATTATTTAATGTACTAGTACCATACTATTTATTATAAAAATAAACAGAACAACAATTGTCTTTAAGAGAAAAATCATAATCTTCTTTATTTAATTTAGAAACTAAAACAATGTTCCTAATTAAAACTAGCACATATTAACAATCCCTAAGTTCTAAAGTTTATCCAGATGACAACTCCAAGCAATATGTCCCCACCACTAATGCTGCAATTTTTCTCTATTTACAAAGCATAGGTTCATCTTACCTTTGCTCATCTTTCTACTTCTTCTCAATGTTTGCAAATTATTGCATATATATGAGCCATAATCGATATCTAATACCTATAAAGAATTATTGTTAACACTTAAGTTAACATCAATAACAAACAAATTGGACGTAACTTCCAAAGGTTTGTCCTTTAAGGTTGCAAAGTACTCATTGCAATTCCTATTCCAATGTTCATTCTTACCATAATGGAGGCACTGTGCATTATCGTTCTTGGCCTTTGAGAGACCAGTCTTTCTAGCACCAACCTTTACTTTCAATGGTTTCTTCTTTTTTCATAAGACATTATTGCCCTTAGACTTAGAATAAAAAGCCCCATTAACAAGTATAATAGGTCCCTTTCCTTTTTTGTTCATCCCCTCAGTGGTCTTCAACATATTGACAAGTTGTGGAAGCATAACTTTTATCTTGTTCATAAAAAGTGCGAAAAGGAGTTTGGAAGAGATTGCAAAATCAAGTCATTTGTCAACTCCGCACCCATACACAAATTTGAGCCTATCTAATTGCTCGATGTAGTTGTTCATCTTCAATTTGTGCTTATGGACTGAAGATCTTTCGAACATCCTAGCCCAAAAAGGTCCTCGAATATCTGGAACCTTGTATTACGAATATGCTCATCATACAACTCTTGTAGATGAATCAAAATTGAATACACTTTCCATTTTGTCATGTTTCTTCTAAATCTCAATAGATATGGATACTAGCATGTAGCACCTTGCCTTTATGTCATCCTCTTACAACTTCTCAAAAGTAACAACCTTCTCTTCCAGAGCATTCTCAACAAAACCTGTTTGAAATACTTAATCAGGAATGTATGCTATATTATCAAAATTGAGAACAATTCTCAAATTCTCAACCAATCAACCTATTTGTGTTTAGGATTATAGATTATGAGTTGAAATTTTCCATTGTGATCTATAATGTAACAACTAATAATAACATCTATTTATTTTATTAACTACTATATAGATTTGGTCTTTAATCTAAATTGTTCCTCCCACTATTCTTTTCGATTCCCACAACCCTGAATGTTGAAAGAGGAAAATCCCTTTAGAAGGTTTCCTAGTGGGGATTAGGATACTATCAGTGGCACACTATAGCCTTACAGTGATACAACAAACTATAATACACTTAATAAGTAGATAAATTTTATCATTTTCATCTGATGCAATTACCAATCAGAATTTAGTCTCTTAAATGAATAAGACCTTACGATGACACAACAATTTATATACACTTTAGTTAAATCAAACTCATCATTCTTCACAAGTTTAAAATAGTGATATAACCCTTACGGTGACACAACAAAGTTATATCATTTGTTTGCCTCGTGTACATCACATGTTTTAACAAATAATATAAAATTCTTAAGAGTATAAACTTTATGATGAAGTAACAAATTTACACCGCTAGAAATTATCATATTGACTATATGGTGGAACACTATTGTAATACCCGTATTTGTTAAGGATAAAAAGTAATTTAATAAATATGACAAAGAGTTAAAATAATATAGATATTTTTAAATGCAAAAATTCAAATTTTTATAAAATAAAAAAAAAAATTGGACGTGAACGTCCAGAAGAAGGCAAATGAAGAAAGAAGAAGATTATTAAAAAAAATTACAGGTGGCAACAGGTGGCAGCAGCTGCTGCCAAGTGCAATTGAAAGAAACAAATGGCCTTGCATGTGTTACAGTAAGGCCATTAACGTGGAAGTGTTTTGTGCAAACCAAATTTTGTGAGCTGATTGTTTGGTTTCAAAGTGTATATATATATATATATATATATATATATATATATATATATATATATATATTACTTAAGGTAAATTATACGGATACGTACCAAATTTTGTTTAATTTCTTTCAAATCACTTGTTTTCTTTAAACACTTGGGGGCCCAAAGAAAAGTTGAAAGAGAAAAATTTTGAAAGAGTTTACGGCGGAATTTTATAGGGAGTCACGAAAAGCTATCAAAAAATAGAAGATAATAACGTAGTGTTTATTTTTGAGTTTTTAGCATTCATCAAATTTCCTAGAAGTCAAAGTAGGAATGTTCAAAGGGTGTGGTTTATGAAGAAATGAAGAAATAATTAGAAATTTAATAGAAATATTATGTCAGGTGTTGACGATCAGTAACCGGGGAAAATTGCTATAAGGAACGGGACAGGCAAGGAGGTAATCCATGGGTAGATTTAAGTGCTACGTGGTGAGTTTTATTTACTTTAAATAATCTAAATAAAATAAAATATGTTGTAATAATATTAAAATAAATTATTAGCTTATGCTTTGGTGGTAGATAAAAATTAAATTGATATATGTATAATACGAATATTGGACATGTAGAAAATTATTATGTGAAAAAAATATTATTAGAATAATGAGCTGATTTAATAGTGATTGTAATAAATAAATTCTTGACGAGTTTTGGTTAATAAATTGATGTAATATATGAGGAGAAGAAAACTGTGAAATTTATCAAGCAAAAAGTTGAGGAAAGACCGGATAGTTAATTTAATATTTTAAACTCATGTGGTTTTATATTATTGTTCATATACATGCGCATTAAATAAAAGAACAGAAAGAACTGGGAAGGGGCCGGTCTAATTGAAAAACCATAACAGTGGGTATATGCTAGAAATAAAAGAGACAACGTGACAACCAATATATGCTGGAAATAAATGTCGTAATAGCTGGGATAAGCTGTAAAGAAAAGAATCGGGAGGGGGCCGATCTAAGATAATAAAAAATATGTCGATATGTGGGAAGATGTTCCCATAATAATAATTCATGCATTGCATCTGTTTTATATGTTAATATTTTATTTCTGAAATATTGTGGATATTGTGCAATTATTTGTAGATAAATAAGTCTCACACAGAGAGATAGTTACAGTGAGAAAAAAGACGTAGAAGTATGATGTGATAATAGTTATTTAAATGTTAGACTATACGTTATTATCTAGTTATATAAGAGATAAACGTTTAAATATAAATGGGCAGAAGCTTGTGAAGCTCACCCTTCATTGCACAATGATTTCAGGTAGTAGTCAGGACAAGTAGTCTGGTGGGTTGAAAGTCAGACGAAAACATTTTCTGTAAGCCACGTACGTGTCAATATCCTCAGACAAATGAGAAAATGAAATATAAAAATTTTATATTGTAAATATTCATGCATTTTGCGCTGTATATTATGTTTAAATTAATATCAGAATGATATAAAATAAATTTATGTTAGTATTATTTTTATTGTTGCATATATGTGTCGTGCTGAGATTTTCAAAACATGATGACACCATTTCGAGGGTGGCCAACTCGGGATGGGTCGTTACAATTTTGGTATCAGAGCATTAGGTTTTAAGATTCTGTAAACTACATGAAAACTTGAAAAGTGGAAGATCTAAATAAATTATATTTTCAATGCAGAGTCTGAGGATGACACGTGGATGTGCTAGAGGTAGAGGTAGAGTTCTAAATCGGAGGGGATGTGATAACCCCCAATTTTTAGGAGAATTGAAGCAGAGGAGGAAGTTAAGTTTGTAGTTCCTACGAGAGAACATATTGATAGTGCAGTTGGTACTGTAGAGCTGGGAGATAATCTAATGTTAGGAAGGATGAATTGAGAGAAGCTCTTTATCGTGCTATAGAGAGGATGAATGCAGCTAAAGAAAGGGCTTGTAATCTACAGATAAGATTAGAGGAAAGGGGTAAAAGAGAACCTGATGTGGTGAGACAAGAGGTTCATCAGGGGGAAGGTGTCTTTGCAAGTGAGATGCAAGGGGATTATTTTGTGAGATTTTTTAAGTTTAAACCTCAGTCTTTTAGGGGATCTATAAATCCTGTGGAAGCTGAGCAGTGGATTAGACATGTGGAGAAATATTTTGAAGTTTTGCCAGTGTCAGATAGACAGAAGGTTGCTTTTGTTTCATTTATGTTGGAGGGCGAGGCTTCTCAATGGTGGGAGGATATTTTGCCCAGGGTAAGCACACGGGTAAAACAACCTTTAACTTGGAGTAAGTTTAAGGATGAGTTCTTTGTGAAGTATTTCCTAGATACCTTTCAGGCACAATAAGAGAGAGATTTTATTCATCTAAGACAGGGAAGTTTATCGGTGGTTGAATATTATAATAGATTCATAGCCCTGTCAAGGTTTTTACCTGAATTAGTGAATACAGAGGAGAGAAAGTGTAAGAGATTTTTAGACGAATTAAACTAGGACATTTGGACTAAACTCTCTTATATGGGCATAGAGAATTACGCTGTACTAGTGGATAATGCATTACATATTGAGAATGATTTGATCGAGTCGAGGGGTAGGAGGGATTGGCTGAAAAGGTTGAGATTTGAGGGACCTAGAGGTGGTAGCAGTATGGGTGTATAGGGTGGAAGACCACCCTAGAGGGGGCGTTCCTTGTTACAAGGAAATATAGTGCAGAGTTAGAGGCAAGCAGGATCTGTTGCTTCTGTAGCTCAGAGTAATACCAGTGGGACCCCTAGATTTGGGAGTTATGGTAGAGGAGTAAGTATGCCACTAGAGGGAAGTAGTAATCTGATGAATGGTCGAGAGGCAAGAGTTTGCTTTAAATGTAATCAGACGGGGCATCTGTCTCAGAATTGCCTTACACATATATGCTTTGTATGTGGTGGGGGAGGACATGTTGCTGCAGATTTTCCAGCGGGGAAATTATGTTGATGTAGGTGTTGGAAGTGTTAGGAGAAGAGCAATGGAGAGAGCTGGTGGATCAGGAAGTGTGTGGGGCAGAGGTTGAGGATCAATAGCTGAGCGAGGACGTGGCAGACAGTTTCAATCCAGAGATAGCAGAGTCTATGCATTAAACCAACAAGATGCATAAGCCACTCCTGATGTTGTTATGAGTATGATATCTATCCTTGGTAGACTTGCTGGATTATTGATTGATCCTAGTGCAACCCATTCCTTTGCATCTAGTATTTATATGAAATCTATTGATGCTAGTGCTAGTCCTTTGATGCATGTTATTGTTGTTGAGGTTCCTAATGGAGATAAAGTTATTATCAGGATAATCTATCGAGGTTGTGTGATTAATATTGCTGATAGAGAATTTGAAGTTGATTTATTGCGTTTAGATATAACAAATTTTGGTTTAATTCTGAGGATGAATTGGTTATCTGCATATCATGCTTGGGTAGATTATTTTAGGAAAAATGTGGTGTTCAAGATACCTAGACAGCAGGAGTTTAATTTTCAGGGAGAACGTAAGATACTTGCAAATTGTCTTATTTTTACCTTAACTGCTAGTAAATGGTTGAAGAAGGGTTTTATGGGGTATTTGGCATATGTGGTGGATTCTAGCAAAGAGCGTAGGAAGTTAGAAGAAATCTTGGTAGTAAAAGATTTTTCTGATGTTTTCCCTAAAGATTTGACTGGGTTGCCTCCCAATAGGGAGATGGAGTTTTCTATTGAGGTGATTCCAGGATCAACACCCATATGCATAGCACCCTATAGAATGGTACCTGCTGAATTGAGAGAGTTGAAAGTTCAGCTTCAGGAGTTGCTAGATAAACAGTTTATCTTACCTAGTATGTCACTATAGGGAGCCCCTGTGTTATTTGTCAAGAAAAAAGATGGGAGAATGAGGTTGTGTATTGATTATAGACAGCTGAATAAGATCACCATCAAGAATAGATATCCCTTGCCCAGGATAGATGATTTATTCGAGCAGTTACAAGGAGCTAGAGTGTTTTCTAAGATAAACCTAAGGTCGGGTTATCATCAATTAAGGATAAAGGAGGGGGACGTACCTAAGACTGCTTTTAGGACACGTTATGGCCACCATGAGTTCTTGGTGATGCCATTTAGCTTGACTAATGCTCTTGCAACATTTATGGATCTTATGAATCGGGTGTTTAAACCATTCTTGGACAGATTTGTGATTGTGTTTATTGATGATATTTTGGTATATTCCAAGAATGAAGAAGAGCATATGCAACATTTGGAGATAGTGTTGGAGATTCTGAGGAAAGACAAATTATATGCGAAGTTCTCTAAATGTGAGTTTTGGTTGAGCGAGATATCCTTCTTTAGGCATGTTGTGTTGAGAGAGGGGATAGTAGTTAACCCACAAAAAGTAGAAGCAGTGTTGAATTGGGAAAGACCTATGAGTGTAACTGAAATTAGAAGCTTTTTGGGGTTGTCTAGTTATTATAGAAGATTTATCCAAAAATTTTCTTTGATTGCAGGACCTTTGACTAAATTGACTAGGAAGGATGTGAAGTTTAGGTTATCAAAGGAATCTGAGAGAAGTTTCTAGTTGTTGAAAGAGAAACGGACTATTACCTCGGTGTTAGTACTTCCTTCTAGTGATGAAGTATTTGTGGTTTATAATGATGCGTCACATCAAGGGTTTGGATGTGTACTGATGCAACAAGGGAGAGTTATAGCTTATGCATCTAGGCAACTGAAGAACCATGAGAGGAATTACTCGACTGATGAGAGTCATAAAATGCATCTTAATAGTATTTATTTGTTAGTATTTTAGGGTTGATTTAGGGCTGAATTACACATTTATGCCTTAATAATTCTAAAGTATCATTCTTGGTTCATTGATTTATTTCGATGCATTTTCAGGTATTTTGGGTTTAAAAGAGATGGAAAAGCTAATGTTTCTTAAAGCACGAAGATTCGATGCATATCGTAGTGAAGGAATGGTTTCGGAAGGACAAAATGAAGAGAAACCCATTTCTAGGGTTCCATGCTGCGGCGAGCCAAGGTTCGAGCCGCGGCCACCAGAACCATCAGCTTCTGCGCTAGAGGCTGGACTCAAGGCTATGCACCGCTGCCTGGACCAGTGTACGCCGCGGCCTCCAGAGCCTTTAAAAAGCCAAGATTCAGGGTGGCACCGCGGCCTGGACCAGGCTGAGCTGTGGCGCAAGCACAATCCCCTGTTTCTGTTTCACTACCTAAATAGGGCTTTAATGACATTTCTTGACCCGAAAATACCCTTGAACCTTATGGGGTATTTATAGAACACTTAGGTTTGATTGAAAGGGAGGCTGAAATCAATAGCAAACACATTCTTCTCCATTTTAGGTGATCAAGCATGAGCCTAATGTCCAACTAATCTCCAAGCAAGGCAAAAGGATGAGTTCTTAGGTGTAGTTGTTCTTATTTCTCTTCTTGATTCAGTTGTATGGATTCATTGTTAAAAATTGTTTATGATATACTCTTTGATTAAGTAAGAATGAGATGATTTACTCTTAATCTGGTGATTGCATCTTTCACCTCCATATAGGTCTAGTCAAGCTCTTCTTATGTCAAGTTGTTAGATGTGATTGATTTCGGTAGGTTCATCTTATAGATTTGTCCATTACTGCGGTATTGTTATTGAAATATATTGTCATTTCTTGACAATCTATAAGATAGGTCATGTGTGCTTGAAACAGAATTAAAGAGTAATTTGTAGCAATTACATTAGGATATTTATGTGCTTTGATTGAATATTTATTGATTGGTTGTTTGGGATGTGAAACCAGCAATTGAGATAAAACTATTAAGTCAAGATAGGGATAAGGCAACGAACTTAGGAAGGATTCCTGGAACCTTGTTATTGCTTTATTGAATCCTTCATCATATTTTCACAACTTTCTCATATAGTTTCATTCGTAAAACAAAGATTCACTCATTTGAATTTCATCATTTCGTGTTAAAGTTTACACTTTCTCTTGTAGTTCACTTTTCCTCGCGGGATCAACACCTCATCTATACATAATAATCGCGTGTTAGTTTGAGCGTAATCACCGACCCATGATTTAGAATTGGCTACCATAGTTTTTGCTTTGAAGATTTGGAGACATCAACAATATGGAGCCAATTGTGAAATATTTACTGATCATAAAAGCTTGATGCATTTACCGACCCAGAAGGAGTTGAATTTGAGGCAGAGGAGGTGGATGGAGTTGATCTGTGATTATGACTGTACGATTCACTATCATTCAGGAAATGCTAATGTAGTAGCTGATGCATTAAGTAGAAAGACTACAGGGAGATTAGCTGCTATTGGGAGTCATAATATTAGCTTGATGATAAAATTAAGAAGAATGAGGATGCAGTTGAGTATCAATGATAGAAGAGTATTGATGGAAAATATGGTGATACAATCTCCTATTATTGATCGTTTATTACAGATGCAGGGTAGAGATGAGGGGATAGAGAAGATCAAGCGGGAAGTGTTGAGTGGGAAGCCAACCGAGTTTAGAATTAGAGAAGATGGTATGGTAGTATTGGGGCATAGAGTTTGTGTTCCCAATAATATGGAGATGAGAAATGAGATATTAAGGGAGGCTCATGATTCTGTATATTCCATGCACCCAAGTAGTAATAGGATGTACAAGGGGTTGAAACAGAATTATTGGTGGTCAGGGATGAAGAAGGATGTAGCAGAATATATTGCTAGATGTTTAACTTGTCAATAGGTAAAGTCTGAGAATAGACATCCAAAAAGTTTATTACAACCTCTTCCAGGACCTGAGTGGCCATGGGAAAATGTAAGTCTGGATTTTGTCTCTAGTTTTCCCCGTACCCAGAGAGGGCATGACGCCGTGTTGGTTACAATAGACAGACTTTCTAAGTCTTCACATTTCTTTCCTATTAAAACTACTTGGAGTCCAGAGAAGTTAGCTGAGTTGTACGTGGCAGAGATAGTAAAATTACATGGAGTACCCTTGAGTATCATATCAGATAGAGATTCTAGATTTACCTCTAGATTTTGGAAGGGTTTCCAAGAAGCTATAGGTACGCAATTATAGTTTAGTACAACTTTTCATCCACAAACTGATGGGTAAATGGAGAGAATCATCATAATACTAGAAGAAATGCTGAGGGCAAGTGTATTGAGTTTCTCAGTGAGCTAGGATGCTTATTTGCCGTTGATCGAGTTTGTATACAATAATCAGTATCAAACTAGTATTAGGATGGCACCCTTCGAGGCGTTATATGATAGAAGGTGTAGAACTCCAATATGCTGGGAAGAAGTTGGAGAGAGAAAGATATATGGCCCAGAAATGATAGACTTGACTACTGAGAGGATCAAACTGGTTAGGGAGAACCTCATAGCAGCCCAGAACAGACAGAAGGGGTATGCTGATAAAAGAAAATGACCTCTTGAGTTCGAAGTTGGTGATTGGATATTTTTGAAGATATCTCCGTGGAACGGAGTGTTGAGATTTAAAAAGAAGGGAAAGCTGAGCCTGAGATTTATGGGGCCATATGAGATGATTGAGAGAATTGGGCTCGTAGTATATCGTTTGGATTTGCCTATGGAATTAAAGAAATTATATAACGTGTTTCATGTGTCACTGTTGAAAAAGTACTTACACGATGAATCCCATAGTATCTCAAATCAGGTGATAGAATTTCAGGAAGATTTGACTTTTATGCAAGTACCAGTCAGAATCCTAGACAGAAAGGAACAAGTCTTGTGAAATAAATTCATTCCTTTGATTCAAGTATTATGGCGAAATAAAGATGTTGAAGAAGTCACTTGGGAGCATGAAGCAAGGAAGGATTACCCCCAACTCTTTTCTTAATTTTAGGTAAGGAAATTTTGGGGATGAAATTTTTGTAAGGTGGGTAGAATTGTAATACCCGTATTTGTAAAGTAAGGGTAAAAAAGTAATTTAATAAATATGACAAAGAATTAAAATAATATCGATATTTTAAAATGCAAAAAGTCAAATTTTTATAAAACAATAAAAATTTGGACGTGAATGTCCAGAAGAAGGCAAAAGAAGAAAGAAGAAGATTATTAAAAATAAATAAATAAAATTTACACGTGGCAACAGGTGGCAGCATCTGCTACCATGTGCAATTGAAAGAAACAAATGGCCTTGCATGTGTTACAGCAAAGCCGTTAACGTGGAAGTGTTTTGTGCAAACCAAATTTTGTGAGCTGATTGTTTGGTTTCAAAGTGTGTGTGTGTGTGTATATATATATATATATATATATATATATATATATATATATGTACCAAATTTCGTTTAATTTCTTTCAAATCACTTCTTTTCTTTAAACACTTGGGGACCCAAAGAAAAGTTGAAAGAGCAAAATTTTGAAAGCATTTATGGCAGAATTTTATAGGGAGTCACGAGAAGCTATCAGAAAAATAGAAGGTAATAACGTAGTGTTTATTTTTTAGTTTTTTGCATTCATGAAATTTCCTAGAAGTCAAATTGGGAATGTTCGAAGGGTGTGGTTTATGAATAAATGAAGAAATAATTAGAAATTCAATACAAATATTATGTCAGATGTTGACGATCAGCAACCGGGGGAAATTACTGAGAGGAACGGGAAAGGCAAAGAGGTGATCCACGGGTAGCTTTAAGTGCCTACGTGGTGAGTTAGATTTACTTTAAGTAATCTAAATAAAATAAATTATATAGTAATAATTTTCAAATAAATTATTAGCTTATGCTTTGGTGGTAGATAAAAATTAAATTGATATGTATGATATGAATATTGGACACGTAGAAAATTATTATGTGAAAAGAAATAGTATTAGAATAATGAATTGATTTAATAGTGATGGTGATAAATAAATTCTTGACGAGTTTTGGTTAATAAATTGATGTAATATATGAGGAGAAGAAAACTGTGAAATTTATCAGGCAGAAAGTTGAGGAAACACCGGATAGTTAATTTAATATTTTAAACTCATGTGGTTTTATATTATTGTTCCTATATATGTGCATGAAATAAGAGAACCGAAAGAACCGGAAAGAGGTCGGTCTAATTGAAAAACTGTGACAGTCGATATATGCTGGAAATAATACGGACACCATAACAGCCGATATATACTGGAAATAAATGCTGTGACAGCCGAGATAAGCTGTAAAGAAAAGAACTGAGAGGGGGCCGGTCTAAGATAATAAAAAACATGTCGATGTGTGGGAAGATGTTCCCATAATAATAATTCATGCATTGCATCTGTGTTACATGTTAATATTTTATTTCTGAAATGTTGTGGATATTGTGCAATTTTTTGTAGATAAATGAGTCTCAAAGAGAGAGATAGTTACAGTGAGAAAAAGACATAGAAGTATGATGTGATAGTAGTTATTTAAATGTTAGACTATCTGTTATTATCTAGTTGTATAAGAGACAAATGTTTAAATATAAATGGGCTGATTATGCAGATAGAATACTTTTAGTAAATTAAATTCACTGAGCTTGTGAAGCTCACCCCTCATTATACAATGATTTCAGGTAGCAGTCAGGACAAGTAGTCTAGTGGGTTGAAATAAGATGAAAACAGTTTATGTAAGCCACGTACGTGTCAATATCCTCAGACAAATGAGAAAATGAAATATAAAAATTTTATATTGTAAATATTCATGCATTTTACGATGCATATTATGTTTAAATTAATATCAGAATGATATAAAATAAATTTCTGTTAGTATTATTTTTATTGTTGCATATATGTGTCGTGCTGGGATTTTCAAAATGTGATGACACCGTTTCAGGGGTGGCCAACTCGGGATGGGTCATTACAGCTACGAACAATCATTTCTAATGATTTTTGTTTGCAACTTAATATTAAATAATTGCGCATAGAGATTTTGGTGTTTATGTTTAAGTCTCATTTATAATCATGCATCAAATACATATTTAAAGCATACATCTCATACATAGCAAACATACATCACATGCATTAAACCCTAAGTAGATGACTATGAACTTTCTAAGCGTGATTTACTTGAGAAAATTAAGTAAATCACTTGGTCAAATCCTAGGTAATTATTACATGAATATATCTCATACATTCATGGGTGTTTAATTTTCAAATGGTCCACCATACTTCCTTGCACACTCCTTGATTCTCCTAAATTAAATCCTATCTAACTCTAAGTAACATATATATATATATATATATATATATATATATATATATATATATATAAAAGAAACCTTGATAAGAAGTCAATGAGAATTACATTGGAGAGAGATAGAAATTTACATTGAAAGAAAAAAAAGAAGGTTAGGTATGAAAACCTTATTTAAAATTGAATAACCAAAACTAAACCAATAAATTTAACCAATTGCTAAGGTATAGGTTCAATAATCATCCACTCATACATTCAAATTACATACTAAAATAAAATAACTCTATTCTAGTTATGGCCTAATTCTTAGATTGGCATTCCTAATCCAATTAGGTTTCTAGAAACTTTTTCTCAATCTTATTCCAAATAAGATTAAGATTGGAATTCATAATTCCAATATGACAAGGATTTTGGAGTTTCTATTCCTAAGTAAACTCTAATTCTTTAAGAGTTTCAATTTTAAAATGAAGAATAATTCTTAATTAACTAAAACAATTTAATTTAAAGTTTTGAAAATAAAAAGTTCATTAATTAAAGTCAATTAAAATAAAGTTTTAATTTCGAAGAAAATTGAAACAATTTCAAAAACCTTCGGAAAAACAAAAAAAAAAAATTATTTTTAGGTCGAACAATCGACTGTACCTTTCTACAGTCGACAATAGAAAGTTTCAATCTAAAATTTTTCATTAAGTGAAGGAATACAGTTGACATTACCCCATCACTGCAAATTTTTTTTACGCATTTTCTCGTGTTTTTGCTTTCCACACTTGATTAAATTTGATCTAAAATCAAATTTAAATTATCCAAATTTAATCTAATAAATCCTTATTGATTTTATATTGTTTCTACTACAATCTAAAATAACTTTACCATTATCATAAGGAAAAAATAATTTCAAGAACTCTTTCTTGAATTTTCATAACCTAGGGTTTCAGAAACTCTAATATAAATTTTAGGTTCTTCAATTTGTAATCTATAGAATCTAAGATAAAATATTCTAAATCCATAACAATATAATCAAAATCCATTCTAATAATTTATAGAGTTACCTTTGATACAATTGTAAGTCTATCAACATAGAAATACATCAAAATTTTATAAAAAATAATTACTGTCAAAGTTAAAACCCAATATTTCTCTTCGAATATATAAGAATAAGATGATTACAATCACCATACAAGGTTTTTTATACCTTATTGGAGATTATGGTAGGAAAATTCAGAGATGAGTTCACGAGCCATTCAAGCGTTCGACCTTTAAACGTATCCACACGAACAACCAATAATTAGAATCTCCTTTAAGATGATGTCGAACACCATGCATAGAGGAGGAATAATGTTAGACAAAATATATGAGTGTTGGCTCTAGGGTATTAGTTTTTTTTAGAGAGAGATTTAAAACTCCAAAATTTCATTAGGATTTCTATCAAATAGAAGCCCTTATATAAAGCCTTTTACTCCTAAAAACTGTAGGATTTTTATAATTTCAATTAATCCTTGGTTTAATTTAACACTTAGAAATCTCTCTATTAGCTATCTTGTTTCTCTAATTCTTGCAATTTCCCTATTGTGTGTGACTCCTTAGGTTCAATATTGTGTTGGAAATAGGTTGTAACTTTTATATAACGATTGAACCCTGTCCAATTAATTAAAACTCCTATAATTTAATTTGATTTACAACTCCTTTTAATTCTCTTTTTTAATAAGAATTAATTACAATTAATACTTTAAGCCTTCTACAAGTCATGATTGACACCTAGTAGTATGTCATGACTACAATGGGAATATGAATTTAATGTGAACCTTTCTGTTGTCAATTACCACGCAACTCAATCATTCCATCATGCAATAACCCTAATTAAACCTAAGGTACAGATTTACTGTCAAACTTTAATTATTTATCACAAGTATCTGGATCTCAAGTCCGTAACTTAAATAGTGAAATTAGAAACTCCTTTATAATTTCCACTCTACCTTAGCCAAGGAATTTCCAAAATATGACTTAAATAGATCACATAGATTATTCTTTATCTTTTACTGATAGTGATAGATCCTTTATTATATACTCACATACATCCAAGCATAAGTGGTCATACCCAATCATCACCTTTATGTGGCCCATCATTATAACCACATTTAAGTAGAAACAAAGTATGAAGACCTACACACAATGCATCTATGGTGCCTCAAGTCTAAAGATCACTTGCACAACTACAACATAAGAACTCCTATTGACAGCTAGTAAAATGTCCATTAAGAATTTCTTAAGTCAAGTTAGTTCGATGTACCTGTTCTCTAGCAAACACCTACATAACTTGTTTTAGTGTCTCATACATCGATTAATCACCCTTAACTCCTTGGGAAAACATAGTATGTATGAATTTATCTTGATTCACTAATTCTCTTATTAGTGATCATATAATTAGGAACATTTAAGAACAAAGCTTAAATAAATACATCTTATTAGCAAGATCTTGTCATGGTGCTTATTTCTATTGTTTTTATTCTATGGGCTTTATTATGTAAACACATGGAATATTATTTGTAATAAAATCAACAAATATTATAATTCCATTGTAGCTACAACATTTTTTCGCCGTTTACTTATGCATCCGACTCATTACCTAAGATCACTCCTTCGAGGAAGGATGATATGATAAGTGTACGGATTACGATGAATGGACATATGGAAATGAATGAAACCTACCAAGTATAATATAATCCTTTTATAAGTAGTAAGGAGGCTCCTGTTTTGGGTGCTCATTTTCATCTGAGCATATAGCAACGATAATGGGTAAGGAGTTGCCATTAGACCTTGAAGGGGGTCAAATCCCTTATCATTGGTCTATGTGAGAGATTCCAAGGCTTAGGAGATTTGGGTACAAGAAAGTGAGAAATTAAAGCTCTCTCTCTCTTGCTCTGAACGAAGTCTAGCTATTTGTGTTTCAAGGGAAATTATTCAAAACTTAATCTTATTACCATACACTAATAAAGCAAAATCACACGTTCACAATTTATATTCAAGCAAGATGACACCAAATATTATGTAAATAAGCACACAACTAAGAAAAGAGAAAGTGTTTTAAACATGAAATAAAGGAATGTTCAAAATCACTTATGATGTGCAGATTAAAAAGAAGAAGAGGATTAAAGCATACGAATTTAAATAAGTGCACTAGACATGTGATAATTTAACATATGAAACAAAACTACTTTAAACAAATGGATTCAAATGAGTGGATTAAAAATTCAAATTAAACAAGTAGATTGAACATAAATATTTAAATATGTGCGGGTTAGAACTAACCTAAACATGCAGATTTGGATAAATAGACTAAAACTAAGCATGTGATTAGTAAAAAATTAAAAGAAAGCACATAACTTAGAATAAATGAAATAAGCATCATAAAGGAACTAAGATAAAGATATGAACATTGAAGCTACAATGGATTTCATCAAATGAAAAATAAGCTAAATTGTTTAACCAATTTTCAAGGTGGTTCAAACATGTAAAGCATATTAGCAATTTTATTTCACAACCAAAAGAGGTTTAACCAACCTATTTCTCTAATAAAAGTTTCCATATGTCAGAATAATCCTCGAAGATTCTATGCCCCTATATGGATTTGGAAATTTTGGAGGACTGGTTAGATTACGGATTAGAAAACCATTTGCAAGTGTATGGTCGATTTTGATAAACTCTCTATTGTCTCTATTTTTGTTTAACATTCTACTCATTTCTTTCATTTTTTGTGTGCTCTTATCTCTTTACTATGCTTCTCTTTGCTCTCTCTATACATCTCTCTTTCCTCTCATCTTTACTTCTCTCTTTTCTTTCTTCTTGTTTTTGTCATTCCCTCTGCGTTTTGTTATGCTTCTTCTCTTTGTTATGCCTCTCCTCTATACTTTTCTATTTGTTGTGATTCTACCTCCCTTTTCTTGTGTTAACAATTGGGGTATCTATAGAAAAAGGGTGGGTTATCCATGTGAATAAAAAAAAACAACGAAAAGAGAAGGGGTTGCTAGCCATGAAGATGGAAGAAAGAGGGGTGCAAATTTTGAGGTAAAAAAGGTGAAAGCTAGAAGTGTTATGGTGAGTTTAACAAAGCAAAAAAGGGAGAGAAAGACTTTCTCCTTTAGGTGGTTCTTGGAAAAGGTGGAAGCTTGAAGTGTTATGATGAGTTTAACAAAGCAAAAAGGGAGAGGAAGACTTTCTCTTTTAGGTGATTGGTCATGGAGGGAGAGAAAGATGCAATTTTTTAGGCGAAAAATGTGAAAGCTTGAAGTGTTATGGTGAGTTTAACAAATCAAAAAGGGAAAGGAAAACTTCTTCTTTGGGTGTTTCTTGGAAAAGGTGGAAGCTTGAAATGTTATGGTGAGTTTAACAAAGCAAAAAGGGAGAGAAAACTTCCTCCTTTTGGTGGCTGGTCATGAAAGGAGAAAAGGTGCAATTTTTTAAGTGAAAAATGTTGGACTTTGACACATAGGAAAGAGTGAGAGCTTACAAGGGAAATGTCAATTTATCAAAGCAAAAATGATGAAGAAAACTTATTCTTTTTTCACTCGCATGGTCAGTCTGAAAAAAAAAAGAAGTGTAGTTTTTTTCATGTAGAAAATGATTTTTAAAACATGGGAAAGAGTGGGAGCTTATAAGGGAAATATCCAATTAACAAGGCAGCAAGGGAAGAAGGAAACTTCTCCTTATGGAACACATGTGGCTGGCCTAGAAGAGAAGAAAAGGTGTAGTTTTTTATGTAATGAAAGTGGACTTTGACACATAGGAAAGTGTGAGAGCTTAGAAGAGAAAAGTCCAATTAACAAGGCAAAATGGAAGAATAAAACTTTTTCTTTTTCCACTCACATAGTCGGTCACATAGGGGGAGAGAAAGTGCATTTTTTATGTAGTAAACGAGACTTTGACATATGGTAAAGAATGAGAACTTAGAAGGGAAATGATCAATTTAAAATGCAAAAAAAAAAAAGGAAGTAGAAAATTTATTCTTATGGTGCACATGTGGCCGACTATGAGAGAGAGGGAAGAGAAACAAATTTTGGTACAAAAGAGAGAGCTTATCTTGAAAAGTTAAACCAATCAAAAGATGCCATGTAGTTGGTGGAATTGGAAATTCACTCACAAAATTGGATGGTATTCTCGGGCTTAGATTTCGGGCCAAATGTGTGTTTTGGGCTAGCAAAAATCAATGGACTTTGGTGATTTTTGGGTTGGCCAATAAATGAATTAAAGGCTTTAAGCTAGAATTTGGTGGAATCAAATCTGACCAAATTGATTTAAGCTTAAGGTAGATTTGATTTATTAAACAAAAAATTGTTTGCAATTGGTTATATTCCAAAATTAAATTCAAACCTCTGAATTTACCAAGTTCGAGCGCATTAGGATAAAAGATTGGTCATAGGAACCCAAACATGGTCTGTTTCAAAATCTGGAATGATATTTGGTGTCTACAATTTACTCAATTTAATTAGGGTTCTTTTAAGAGTTCCAATCAAAGGTTGTGAGCGATCACTATTTCGTTTCAAAATTTTGGACAAGTAAATATGCGATGCGCACATAAAAGTAAACATGTTGTTGGGAAAAGATGGTGTAATGGGAACACCCATGAGAATGGTACGTACCTAAAGTGATGTAGCTAGCATTTGTTCACTTGTGCGTTACTTTTGGATTAACTAGTCCTACATTGAAGATTTAAGTTGCCTATTGTGAGGACTTTTAGTGTTTTGTCTACTGGAAGAACTTTTGATATTTTGCCTGTTGGGAAGACTTTTTGTGTTTTTCCCATTGGTAGGACTTTTGGTGATTTTCCTACTGGGTGAACTTTTAAAGATTTGTTTGTTGTGAGGACTTTTGATGATTTTCTTACTATGAGGACTTTTGGTGATTTTCTTGCTAGTAGGACTTTTGGTGCTTTACCTACTGAGAGGACATTTGGTATTTTGGTTGCTATGAAGACTTTTGTTGATTTGCCTACTAGGACTTTTGGTGATTTGCCTATTAGGCTGACTTTTAGTGATTTTCCTACTATGAGGACTTTTGGTGATTTGCATGCTAGAAGGACTTTCGGTGGTTTTTGTGTTGGGAGGATTTTTTGTGATTTGTGTACTGTGAGGACTTACTGAAAGGACCTTTGGTGATTTACCTGCTATGAGGACTTTTAGTGATTTTCTTGTTGGGAGGACTTTTGGTGATTTGACTGCTTGGAAGACTTTTGGTGATTTGCCTACTCGGAGGAATTTTGGTGATTTTTCTTTTGGGATGAATTTTGGTGATTTTCCTATTGGGAGGACTTTTGGTGATTTGCTTACTAGGAGGACTTTTGTTGATTTGCCTACTGGGAGGAATTTTGGTGATTTTCCTATTAGGACTTGTGATGATTTTCCTGCTATGAAGACTTTTTGTGATTTGCCTACTGGGAAAATTTTTGGTGATTTTCTTACTGGAAAGACTTCTGGTGAATTGCTTGTTGGGAGGACTTTAGCTGATTTTCCTATTGGGAGGACTTTTGGTGATTTACCTGCCGTGAGAACTTTTGGTGATTTCCTACTGGGAGGACTTTTCATATTTATTTGTTAAATTTCAAATTTCTTTGGCATGAGTTGAGTCATGCCATTTAAGATCTTTTCTTATTTAATTATAAATTTTGGAAAAACAATATATGAAAGATATGGCTTTGAACATATTACTTTAAGATTTGATGAAGAAATAACTTGATAATTAAGGCTTAAAAAGCCTTAGCAAGCTATAGCCCTTTTGCCGCTTCTAGCCCTAGCAAGCTTTTAACTACTTTTGAATTTTCTATTTTCAAGAAAACTTTTGCATCTAGAAAACAAACTTTCTCCATAGCCCTAGAAAGTAGCCATTGATTTGCACACCATAGCCTACTTTAGAACTTAGTGACCTTTGACTACTTTTATTTAATTGGTAACTACTTTGATGTGATGCCTTTAGTGTCTGAACTTCTTGGAACTGAAGTGAAGGATCTCACCAGCCACAATTAAAATATTCTTTTCTTTTATCTTTTGGCCACGTTCTTTTTCAAAGGAAATAGTTCAAATGTCCACAAAACATTTCTTGATTTGGTCAAACAATCCAATGAAGGATCTTGTCTAATGAGTGCCATTCTAGTCGACTGATGAGAGTCATAAAATGCATCTTAACAGTACTTGTTTGTTAGCATCTTAGGGTTGATCTAGGTTTGAATTGCACTTTTACACGTTAACAACTCTAAAGTGATATTCTTGGAGTGTTGATCTATTTCGATTCATTTTCAGGTACTTTGAGTCCAAAAGAAGTGGAAAGCCATCATAGCTTAAAGCACGATGCTTCGATGCACATCAGAGTGAAGGCATGGTTGCAGAAGGACAAAATTAAGAGAAACCAAGTCTTTAGTGTGTGCATTGCGGCCTAGACTAGGCTGAGCCGTGGCCTGGCAGGCTGAGCCGTGGCCTGCCAAGCTGAGCCGTGGCTTAGACCAATCTGAGTTGCGGCCTATAGAATCATGAAGAAAAACACAAAAAGGCTGAGTCGCGGCCTGGATTAATGTGAGCAGCAGCGCGAGCTCAATGCTTTGTTTCCGAGTCACGACTTAATTAGGGTTTTAATGATAGTTTAAACCAAAAAACACCCTTGGACCTTTTGTATTATAAATAGATCACTTAGGGTTTGATAAAAGATATTCACAAAGGCTGGAAAACTCAAGAAGGCTGTCACATTCTCCATCAAAGTGTTCAAGCATGAACCCCATAACCAACTAATCTCCAAGGAAGACAAAAAGATGAATCCGTAGGTGTAGTTGTTCTTATTTTCCATTATTGATTCAATTGTAGTTAAGATTTATTGTCAAAACATTGTTATGATATACTCTTTGATTTAATTAGAAGATTTTCTCTTAATCCGGTGATTGTATCTTTCTCCTCGATATAAGTCTAGTCATGCTCTTCTTATGTCAAGATTGTTGGATGTGATTGAGTCCGGTAGATTTATCTTTTAGGTTTGTCCATTACTGCGATATTGTCATTAAGATATATTGTCGTTTCTTGATAAATCTATAGGATAGCTCATGTGTGCTTAAATCGAAAGTAAAGAGTATTTCATAGCAATTGCATTAGGGTTTACATATGCTTTAATTGAATATTTGCCGATTGCCTATTTGGAATGTGAAACTAGCAATCGAGATAAAAACAATTGAATCAAGATTGAAATAAGGCAACAAACCTAGGGAGGATTCCTGGACCCTTGTTGTTTCTTTATTATATTCTTAAAACCATTTACACAATTTTCTCACATTACTTCATTATCAAAACACAAATTTTTGCACTTGATCTTTATCGTTCGTATTAAGGTTTACACTTTTCTTTGTAGTTTGCTTTTCCTCGTAGGATCGACACCTCAACTATACACAATAACCGCGTATTAGTTTGAGCGTATTCAAATTTTGGCGCCGTTGCTGGGGAAACGAGTTTAATTACAAGGAAGATTGTCAACTCTGAGACAAGACGGTAATATCGTTCCTTTCTTTAAGTTTTGATTTTCTGATTTTCTTTTTATTATTCTATTTTATTTATTTCTTTTTTAACTCATTTGGTGTATGCTTAGACCGAGAGATTCGTGAGGTAGATTCGTTAAAGGACCCGAAATAGAGTTACCCTCTCCTTCCACGTCCGTTAGTGAAACCTCGCCTAGATCAAACCATAGTGTACACCCAAACGAGAATTTAGAAGATTTTGTTAACATGGCTGATAACCCCAATGAGAATGTTGTTAGGACACTTAAGGATTACTTGCATCCTAGCCGAACAGACACACCATCATGCATCATGTTTCCAGCCAATACTCACCATCAATATTTTAAAACAGGGATGATACAATTACTCCTTACGTTTCATGGCTTGGAAAATGAAAACCCATATGTACACATTAGGGAGTTTGAGGAAGTAGTTGCGACTTTTCATAGTCAAGATGCAACTGATGACATCGTGAGACTCAAGTATTTTCCTTTCGCTTTGAAGGATAAAGCTAAGAGTTGGCTATACTCGCTGAGACCACGATCTATTGGGTCATGGAATGAGATGACTTGGGTCTTCTCTAACAAATACTTCCCTCAACATAAGATCAATGCTCTAAAAAGGAAAATCTCCACCTTTGCATAAAAGGACAATGAGACTTTGTATCAGTCTTGGAAGAAATTTAAGGAGTTGTTAAGTATGTGTTGTCACCATGGAGATGAGAATTGGTGTTTAGTGCTATTTTTACGAGGGACTTATATATAGAGAGCGTCATTTTGTAGAGATGATGTGCAATGGTGAATTTTGACAAAAGATCCTTATGAGGCCATAGAATACCTCAATGAGCTAGCTGAAAAAACTCACACTTGGACTAGAACTAGTGCTACTGAAAGCACAAATAGGTCACGACCTGTAGGAAACTCCACAAGTGGTGGAATTTACCATCTTAGGGAAGAGGATAACCTAAAGGCTAAGGTTGAGATGCTCACTAGGGAGTTAGATGCGTTAAAGACTAAAGGCTCAAAGCCAACACACGTGGCTAATCAAGCCGAATCTTTGGAACCATGTTTTGTGTGTGGCGGGGTAGGTCATCTCGCTCAAAAGTGACCCACATTTGTTGATATGAGAGCGATGCATGAGGAACAATGTAATGCCTTAGGCATGTACAAGAAGCCTTTTGCACATTTCTCTAATACCTATAATCTGGGATGGCACAATCACCCTAACTTCAACTGGAAGTCTAAAAACCAGCATCTTGCACAACCCTCTAGATCATACCCTGCACCATATCATGCATCCTCATCCTCTAGGAGTTCTTTAGAAGACACTTTGCATGCTTTCATTGAGATACATGGTAAAACAAACCAAAGGTGTGAAGCATTAATTACACAGGTTGTTGAAGAGAATAAGGAAATAAGGAGCCAAATGTCCAAATTGATGGGCTCCTTGAGTGTGAATGAGTGAGGTAAGTTCCCCTCTCAAGCTCAGTCCATACCCCATGGTCAACACATGGCACAAGAAAATCTAAAAGATATGAATGCCATTGTGGCAAGAAGTGGTAAGTCATTACACATCCCAACAACGAACAAATCCGAGGATGTGGAAAAGGGTTAAGGTAGTAGTGATGTCGAGCTGCCCAAGGACCTTGAGGTTACCAAGAGCCCTGTTAAGGCACCATTCCCTTAAGCCTTAAAATCAAACAAGGAAAATTTGGACCTAAATAATGAAATCCTAGAGAACCTAAGGCAAGTAAAACTTAATCTTTCTTTTTTGCATATGATTAAACAAGTTCCTACCTATGCAAAAGTTCTTAAGGATTTGTGTACCATTAAAAGGAAGCATCATGTAAAGAAAATAGTGTTCCTAACAGAAAAAGTTAGTGCTTTAATTGAGCAAAGGATTCCCCCCAAATACAAGGATCCTGGCTGTCCAATCATTGCATGTAATATCGGAAATCATGAGGTTGGACAAGCATTGCTAGATTTAGGAGCTATTGTAAATCTGATGCCATTTTCTATTTATTTGCAGCTGGGTTTGGGAGAAATCAAACCAACCGCTATGGTATTGCAATTGGCTAACCGTTCAATCAAATTACCCCGGGCTGTGGTAGAGGATGTTCTAATTCAAATTGATAAATTTTATTATCCTGTTGATTTCTTAATCCTTGATAATACGTCTGCTGTTGACATTAACTCTAAAATTCCTTTAATTTTGGGTAGACCTTTCCTTGCTACTGCAAATGCTCTTATTAATTGTAGGAATGGACTCATGAAGCTGTCCTTTGGAAATATGACCCTTGAGGTGAACATCTTTAATGTTGCGAAACAGCCAGAAGATGATGACCAGAGTCACCAACTATACATGATTGAGTCACTCATCGATAGGGGAGTTTCTATAGCTCATGATTTTGATCCTCTTGAGTATTTTCTTGTTAATTCTGAGTTTGATTTTATTAATGATAAATCTGATGTAATTGATATTTGTGCTATTTTTGATAAATCTCAAGATTATGGCACTCGAGTATGGCAATCAAAGTTTGAGGAGTTGCTTGAAAAAAGCGAGAAACAAATCCCCTCAAGTGTGGAAGTGCCCAAAGTTGAAGTGCAGCCACTACCTAAGGGTTTGAAGCATGTTTTCCTCGGTCTAGGTGATACTTTTCCTATTATTATCTCATCTGAATTATCGAACTGCAAATAAACATAAATCAGCCTTAGGTTAGAGCATGGCTGATTTA
Organism: Bretschneidera sinensis; assembly: GCA_023935145.1. Taxonomy (NCBI): domain Eukaryota; kingdom Viridiplantae; phylum Streptophyta; class Magnoliopsida; order Brassicales; family Akaniaceae; genus Bretschneidera; species Bretschneidera sinensis. The sequence continues at coordinate 76,268,515 of CM043699.1, read as the reverse complement.
AAAGGAATTAGTCCTCTGATCTGTTCTCATAAGATAAATTTGGATGAAAGAACTAGCCCTCATAGAGACCCTCAACGTAGGCTTAACCCCACTATGAAAGAAGTGGTGAAAAATGAAGTGTTGAAACTATTAGATGCAGGAATTATATATCCAATAGCTAATAGTAAATGGGTAAGTCCTACACAAGTCGTTCCTAAAAAGTCCGGAGTCACTGTGGTGAAAAATGACCTAGGAGAGTTAGTCCCTACAAAACTTATGACTAGGTGGCGAATATGCATTGATTACAGAAAAATTAAATGCTGCCACCCGGAAATACCATTTCCCACTCCCTTTTATCGATCAAATTCTTGAGCATGTAGCTGGTCATCCTTTTTATTGTTTCTTAGATGGTTATTCTGGTTATTATCAAATTGAAATTGCATTAGAAGACCAGGATAAAACCACTTTCACTTGTCTCTTTGGTACTTAAGCTTTTCGTAGAATGCCATTTGGATTGTGTAATGCACCTGATACTTTTCAACGTTACATGATGAGCATTTTAGTGACATGGTTGAAAATTGCATGGAAGTTTTTATGGATGACTTGATTGTTTTTAGATCTTCATTTGATGCATGCTTATTGAATTTAGAGAGAGTATTAATTCGTTGTGAGGAGAAGAAATTAGTCTTAAATTGGGAAAAATGCCATTTCATGGCACCTTCAGGTATTATCTTAGAGCATATTGTTTCTTCTAAGGGGATAGAGGTTGATCAATCTAAGATTGAATTAATCTCTAAGTTGCCTACACCTAAAATAATAAAGGATGTGAGATCCTTTCTTGGTCATGCTGGTCTTTATAAGAGGTTCATACAAAATTTTTCCAACATATCTAGACCACTATGTGCCCTCATAGTAAAAAATGCCCCATTTGAGTGGACACAATCTTGTCAAGAGGCCTTTAAAATGCTAATTGGCAAGCTTACTTCAGCACCCATAATGCAGTCACTTGATTGGACTTTACCTTTTGAGATCAAGTGTGATGCTAGTGACTTTATTGTAGGTGTTGTTCTTGGACAGCGAAGAGAGGGGAAACCTTTTGTCATTTACTATGCTAGTAGAACCCTAAATAGTGCTCAAATGAATTACTCCACCGCTGAAAAAGAATTACTAGGTGTGGTATTTGCTTTGGATAAGTTTTGTGCTTATTTAATTGGTTCTCCTATTCTTATCTACACAGATCATGCAGCCCTTAAGTACCTTCTTACAAAAAAGGATGCTAAGGCACGACTCATACGGTGGATCTTACTCTTACAAGAATTTGACATCAACATCAAAGACAAGAAAGGAGTAGAGAACGTAGTGGCTTACCATCTCTCGAGGCTCATATTTGAGGACAACTCTGACGACATGCCAATCAAGGATGACTTTCTCGATAAGCATTTACTCTCTATTACTTCTCTACCATGGTTTGCTCATATCATGAATTATTTGGCTACCAGTGAGAAACCAATGGATTGGAGCACTCAAGACAAGAGGAAGTTGTTGAATGAGCACACTTGCAGTAGTCCAGGTCGTGCCTAGGCCCATCCCAGCTCGCCTTACCCCCAACACTCACACCAGCCCAAGCTGCACCCCAGTGTCTTTTGCACCTTGGCCCACAGTGTCCAGCAGACTTCAGCACAAGCCAGTGTGTCGCGCCCAGCTTCTCTCGTGCCTCAGCACACAGCAATGCGCAATGAGGGCCTAGGACTTCAAGCCGTGGCGCCCATAAGGCTAAGCCGCGGCGTCAGCTTGCCACCTGTCCCTGCACACTAAAAATAAAACCCAATTCTGCACTTGTCATCGTCATTTTGCCTTTGAGAAACATAACACACTTCTCTCTCTCTCATCCTCTCTCCAAACCCTCACTTACCCACTCACTTTTACTCAAAATTTCTTGATTATAACATCATTTCTTGTAGGATTTAGCACTAATATTGCAGATTTTGCTAGAAATTTCTCCACAAAGCTTAGTTTTAAGAGGATTTTGGGTTCTTCAAGAAGATTTCAAGTTGGTGGGTACTCTTTCTTCTATCCAACTTTGGGCATCAAGTAAGACCAATTTTTTCTCTTTGTTGTTCATTTGTGCTATTTGGGTGGTTGATTTTGAATTAGTTCTATTATTATATACATTTGATTCAAATGGCCCCTAAAACTAAGAGGCCAAGGGGGAAACAACCTCAAGAGTATGATGAGAGAAAATTTGTTAGTTTTGAGGCTAGTGAGAGATATGTTAGGATGATGCAAGCTAAAAAACCCATTCCTGATAGAGGATTCACTATCACAGAGAGGGGAAACCCAACCTTGTTTAGAATGATTATTAATAGGCATTGGGGTACATTTGTAAGACAACCATCTCATTCTTTTACCAATGTGGTAGAGAATTCTATGCTAATGTAGAAGAACATAGAAATGGTAAGGTGAGGGTGAGAGGAAAAACAGTTTCTTTTAGCAGTACATCTATTAATAGATTTTATAGGCTACCTGACATAGAAAACAGTGAGTATATTGCATATGTGTCTAATATTAATATGAAGAGATTTGCAATACTCTCTGTATTCAAGGCACAATATGGAAAATGACGGGTGATACCCCTAAAACCTTGCCTGGTACTTCCTTGACTGTCAATGATCGAGCTTGGCAATATTTTGTATGTTAGAGATTGATGCCTGCTACGCACTATAGTGACCTTACTGTTGAGAGAGTTGTTCTGATTTATGTCATTTTTATGGGCATGACTATTGATGTGGGCCAAATTATATTTAATTCTATCATACACACTGTGCGACAAAAGCTTGGATTGTACTTCCCTTCATTAATTACCCAATTATGCATCCAAGCCGATGTCCAGTACAGTCCTGATGAGGAGGCTCAGCAACTCAAGAAGCCCATCGATGATGGCATGCTCACTCTGATTAAAGCCTCAAGGCTGCCAGCTCCAAGAGAAAGAGCAACGATTGCTGCCCCCCCTCCTCCCCCTAGGCATTTCACTGTTGCAGAGCGCCTTGAGCGTTTAGAGATTCATTTTGGCGAGCATCAAAAACTCTTGTATGATAGGTTTGATTGTCAAGAATGATTCTTGGCTAGGCAAGGCGATTATCAAGCGGGGGTATATTCTTCTTTTGGTCAGATGTACCAACACCCTGCCTCCGTTACTGGTTGTGACCTGGATCACTTTCCCACTTTACCACCCAATCTGGGTTCATCTTTTGATCCAGCTCCCGAGGAAGGTGAAGAGAATGAAGAGAATGAAGAGGAGTATGAAGAGATAGAGGATTAATTTTGGGTTCTATCTTGTTTGTCTCCTTTTATATTATTTTTTATTATTATCGGATAACTGTACTAACATTTATTGTGTATTCCTTTTTGTTATTTTATTTTTCATACTTTATTTTCATTTTTAGTTATTTATTTAGATTTCATGTGTTAATCTAACATACAGTGGGAATCTTAATGTTACACCGTAGTTGCTTTCTTTCTGTTTGTTTTGTTCTATGTTATAGATCAAAATTTCAGCAAGAAGAATGGCATGCAGCTCAAATGGTGGTGCACAATTTTCAGCTTCTTTGCACTTTTGCTTACAAAGGGAGTTTCCTTTACTTTTTCTTTCACATTGAGGTCAATGCAATTTTTAAGTTGGGGGTGGAGGAAACATATTTATTTTTTTTCATTGAATTGCTTGGTGTCATTTCCCCTTTTTGTTTGTTTTTAGCATGATTTGTGTTAAGTCTTAGAGTTAATTCACATGTCAATGATATGAGCTTAATTGAGATAGCATACAACATTTAGAAGAAGCTAAATCTTGCTTCGGTTTGAGAATAATTGAAGTGTCAATCTTCATTTGGTTTGAGACTCTGGTTTGCGATAAGATTGCATGATTAGTCTAAACCATTTAGAGAAGTTTTATGTGCGATTGTTTTGTGAAATTTTTGCGGTCTCGACAAGCTCTAGAAATTATTTGATAATTACTTGAGGCGAATTCCTAGAATGCACATTACTTAGGATATGATATAGGCCATTTTTGGACCGTTTGAGCTTTTAAAACTTACCCTTGCTATATTTATCGCTAGTCACCTGTTTGAGCCTTTTTCTTGAAAAAGAATTTGAGCCTTGTTTCTTTTGATAACCAATTTACTTACCTTAATAGCCTAAAAATATTCTATCCTTACCTTTCTTTTAAGAGAACTTAGTTATACACATTTGTTGAGAAGCACTTGAGAGGAGTAAGGATGGAAATATGAAAAACAAAATATTACTACCATAACCCAAGTACATTAAATGAGATAAGTTGGGGGTTGTGGAAAAGAAAAGAAAAAAATGAAAAAGAAGGTGAATGGTCTTATGCCAAAATAATAAAAAAAAGTGAATTATGGCAAAGAAAGAAGAAAAGAAAAAAAAGTGGTGATTTATTGAGAAAAGTGCTCGAAAAAACGGTTGAAAGAGTTCGGTGTTGAAGTAGGTTATCCAGTGCTTAAAGTAGGTTATATTTAAAACTAAGAGATTAAGTTCTTTTATTTGTTGAATCCTTCCCATTCTTTCTTAACCTTTGCCTTAACCTAACGTTACAAGCTTATTAAAGACCTATTGGTCCAAGGTGGTGTGATTTTTCTACAATAGTGGAGAGTGATTTGAAAAGTGTGTCTATAGAGCTTGTTTTTGTGATTGATGTCACGCAAATTAATATATCTTAGAGGCCAAGACTTGTATTCATAATTGTTGTGCATAAAATCATCCGAGTGTTCGGATTAATGGATTGTGGTAAGATGGATGTTAAGAGTCGATAACAATTTTAAAGATTGATGTTTAGATTACTTTTGGACTTGGGTGATATTTAATGATTCTATGTGCTGTGTGTTACTTGCGATTTTTAAGACAAAAAGTGAATTACTTTTGGTTTAACGCTAACATTGCTTTATATTTTTTTAATTCCTACCATAGAATTCATTTCATATTGTCTTGTTTTCGCTTGAATTGCTAGGGACTAGTAATAAGCTAGTTGGGGGTTATGATGAGAGTCATAAAATGCATCTTAACAGTACTTATTTGTTAGCATTTTAGGGTTGATCTAGGTTTGAATTGCACTTTTATACCTTAACAACTCTAAAGTGATATTCTTGGAGTGTTGATCTATTTCGATGCATTTTCAGGTACTTTGAGTCTAAAAGAAGTGGAAAGCCATCATAGCTTAAAGCACGATGCTTCGATGCACATAAGAGTGAAGGCATGGTTGCGGAAGGACAAAATGAAGAGAAACCAAGTCTTTAGTGTGTGCGCTGCAGCCCGGACTAGGCTGAGCCACGACCTGGACCAATCTGGGCCGTGGCCTACAGAATCATGAAGAAAAACACAAAAAGGCTGAGCCACGGCCTAGATTAATGTGAGCCACGGCGCGAGCTTGATGCTTTGTTTTCGAGTCACGACTTAATTAGGGTTTTAATGATAGTTTAAACCTGAAAACACCCTTGGACCTTTTGTATTATAAAGGATATTCACAAAGGCTGGAAAATTCAAGAAGGCTGTTACATTCTCCATCAAAGTGTTCAAGTATGAACCCCATGACCAACTAATCTCCAAGCAAGGCAAAGGGATGAATCCTTAGGTGTAGTTGTTCTTATTTTCTATTATTGATTTAGTTGTGGTTGGGATTTATTGTCAAAACATTGTTATGATTTGCTCTTTGATTTAATTAGAAGATTTTCTCTTAATCCGGTGATTGTATCTTTCTCCTCGATATAAGTCTAGTCATGCTCTTCTTATGTCAAGATTGTTGGATGTGATTGAGTCCGGTAGATTTATCTTTTAGGTTTGTCCATTACTGCGATATTGTCATTAAGATATATTGTTGTTTCTTGATAAATCTATAGGATAGCTCATGTGTGCTTAAATTGAAAGTAAAGAGTATTTCATAGCAATTGCATTAGAGTTTACATATGCTTTGATTGAATATTTGCCTATTGCCTGTTTGGGATGTGAAACTAGCAATCGAGATAAAAACAATTGAATCAAGATCGGAATAAGGCAACGAACCTAGGGAGGATTCCCGGACCCTTGTTGTTTCTTTATTATATTCTTCAAACCATTTACACAATTTTCTCACATTACTTCATTATCAAAACACAAATTTTCTCACTTGATCTTTATCGTTCGTATTAAGGTTTTCACTTTTCTTTGTAGTTCGCTTTTCCTCGTGGGATCGACACCTCTACTATACACAATAACCCCGTATTAGTTTGACCGTAATCACCAACACTTTGAATGGCCTTGATGCCTTTCGTCTCTATGAGACCCTTTATCTTACTTGAAGACTCTTGTTACTCAAAGTAAATATTTCATGCTTTACTGTCTCCATTCAACTTCTCAAACAATTTCTGACATTTTCTTCTTTAGATGTGGCTATTTGAAAAACTATCGATAAAGGTTCCTCCGAATAATTCTGACGCTAAATATAGGCCGAAACACTTTCAAGGGCACAAATTCTTGATTAAGAAGGATTCGCGAGAAAACTGGCTCAACCAGTTTTACACACCTGATGCTTTGCAAGTATGCCCTTGGTGGAAGATCACTCTGGCCACCTTGTTTTCCCTCAAAAAAGGTTGTGTGGTATTTGGTGGTAATACACACTACTCATATTATTCTATAGTGTGGATTCATATACAATATGAGAAAACACAAACCGTAATCCGACCATGACTAATATACCTGCCCGATGAGCAAACAATTGACTAAGCAGATTCGAGATACTTAGCCTAAATGCACCATGACTCAGATTCGTCAAACTATTTCTGTGACTTGCTTTACTATCTCTGATGATTATTTGGCATGGGTCTGGGGTCAAGTGAAAACATCCCAGAATGAGGAAAAGAAGAGAAGAAGAGTTGTTAAGGGTAATCTAGTGTGACTTTAAAATGACATCACATCCTTGAGTTTTTATTATATAACAAGAAAATCCTTGAAGAATGAAAGAGAATTGGCATATCCGAAAACTCATGTCATTAATTTCAATGCACTAAATTGATATCCACATTTTAACTCTTCATTGGCTCAATATAGCGTGAATTTTCTTTTAATTTTTGCACAAAAGATGTATTCACATAAAAATTACAAGTACTATTGGAAATTACCTTGACAAGATGCCCAGGTGGTGATCTTCCAAACACCGAAGTCTAGAATGACTTGTAGAAAGAATTTCAGCAATCGAACACAAGAACAAAAAATCAAAGAAAGAAAGAAGACAAGCAAATGTTATCAAGGTTCGGCAATGTGCCTACGTCCCCGTGAGTTCCTCCAAAATCTCCGCACTAAATCAAATGGTTCTTTACAATTCAGCAAGCCTCTCCAAGAAACCTCAAGTTCTTGAAGAAACCAAGAAGAGAACTAGAAAGTGATAGATCTATTACAAAGCTTTCTATCAATTCTATACTACCCTCTCTTCTTTACAACCAGCCTCTCTACAATGAGTCCCCTCTTGTATGTTTGTGTCTTTGCACTCTCACACAATTCTCTCATTCACACACATGTCTCACAAGTTACATCATCACATTCTTGTGTCTTCTTGTTGAGATTGAACTTAGGTGACCCTTTATATAGTGCACCAACTTCTTGTCCAATCTTGTGTGTCATTCTCCACCCTTAGATCTTGATGACCACTTAACCATGGCCCTCCATCAATCCTAAGTGGTGCTGTGTGTTTTAACCTTGCATTCACGCACCTAAGAGAAGGCTAAAGCATACTGTCCATGTGTGCTGGCCAGTGCTGCAGCGTCGACTTCCCAGCGTTGCAGCTTTGAGTTTCTGTCCTTTGTGCTATTCCTGCCAGGTTCCAGCGCTGCAGCTTTGAGTTGCTATCCCCTTCACACAACACCCTTCTGCTTGTGTGCAAAAGTGCGCACACTAGTGCGCATAGCCTTCCCTTGCTCCAAAATGAAGCACACATATGTGTGCCGCCTTTTAACTTGCTGAAATTTGATCCTCCACCTTTGGTTTAGACTTTAACCATCTTTCAACCATACTTGGACATGTTTGAACCTTAGACAAATACCAACAATCTCTACCTTTGTCTAAGTGTTCAAAAAACCTGAACCGTTGTGCAGAGAGCTTCGGCATCCAAACTCATTATGAGTCATCAATCAATCGACTCCAATCCTAAGAAGTCCAAGGTAATGATTGGACCTTCTTAGAGGTTGAACCTTGGTGCCTAAATCTACAGGACTTTCCTCTATGGTCTTCTTGTCAACATGAATGCATCCTTTCGTATCATTTTTTGAAATGTAATGATATCGAACATCCATATGCTTTGTCCCTTCATGGAACACCGAATTCCTCCATAAGTGCCCCGCACTTTAGCTTTTCGAAGACACCTCAACCTGCTCTTTTAGGACCTCCCACTCGTCCAACAACTTTTTGCACCCCATAGCCTCCTTTATGGCTTCTATAGCCACTATGTATTATGCCCCGGTTGTTATGAGTGCTACCATTGGCTGCCACTAAGCATTCAAATACCTCAACAATCTCTTCATCCCAAGCCAATGCTTCTTTTCGGGATTACTCACAAATTTGCTGAGAACACCCATTACCTAAGAAACCCTCAACCGGTTTCTGTCCTTTTCTTGGATTCTACACATCCTAAGGATATTTTGTATAAGGCTGAGATCCTTCCTCTTGAACTCCTCACTGAGTTGAGATGTAAACCTTTCCATCCTCTTCCTGCTATCCCAAACCAACAACATATCATCGACATAGATGAGGATACTCACCATCTTCTCCACCTTGTGTCCAGGTGAGAAAGTTTCTGTGAAACCTACGTCTTCTCTTCTTGTGAACCCATTCGCCACCAGCCTAGCCTTGTTCCGGACTTCATCTCCTGGAGGGTACCCTTCTTTGATCTTGTAAGTGCACTTACAATCCATAACTCTCTGATTTCTCGGAATGTGCACCAATTCCCAGAGGTTGTTCTTCCTTAAAGAATCCATTTCTTCCTCCATAGCTAGCTTCGATCTTGGCAAATCCTTACATCCCAAGCAAGTCCCTTGTTCACTCATCCCTCTTTTTGTCCAAGGAGTTGCTGCATCCACAGCATCCTCAAACCCATATCTTGAAGGTGGTCTGACCAACCTTCCTTCCCGGTCTCTTGTGAGCTGGTAGTCATTCCGACTTGCTACATCAACCTCTTCTAGTTTAACCTCCTCTTAAGTGCCCTGAGCATGACCATCATCCAAGGGCTCTACCTGGTCTGAACCCTCTTACCTCCTTTGCTCTGCCTGAACCAAGTTCTTCTTGATGCGATGCTCCATAAGAACCAAACTGGTTTGCTCACTAGCCCCTGCAAGGTTAGTTTTCTCCAAATAGGGAAATAACAATTCATTAAAATTAACATCCCTACTTATTATGAGTTTCAATCCTTCTTTCTCTAAGGACCACAACTTGTACCCCTTATCCCCTTCCCCATATCCTAGAAACACACACTTTCTATATCCTGGGCTAAGTTTATCCTCCTTTTGATGTGCGTACGCAGCACACCCAAAAGTCCTAAGGTTGTCCAACTCAGGGGGTTTTTCACTCCACATCTCTATGGGAGTCTTTTGGTACACAATCCTAGAGGGCGATCTATTTACCAAGTATGCAGCAGTAGACACAGCTTCCCCCCAAAAACATTTGGGTAATCCGGATCCATTTAATATGCACCTAACTTTTTCCATAGGGGTCTTATTCATCCACTCAGCAACTCCACTTTGATGAGGGGTTTCCACAACCATTCTATGTCTTAGAATCCCATTTAACCTACAGAATTGATCAAGTTCTTGGTTAAAAATTTCTAAGCCATTATCGATTCTTATCCCCTTAACTACTCTACCCATTTGAGTCTCAACCAGCGCTTTCCACACCACTAACTTATTCAAGGCATCTGATTTATTTCTAAGCAAATAAACTCACACTCTTCTTGAATAATCATCAATTAAAGACAGAAATTAAATGTTACCTCCCTGTGTTGGTGTCCTTGCTGGTCCCCAAAGGTCCGAATGAAGGTAGTCAAGAATCTCCTCAGACTTGTGCACTCCGGTGTTGAAGCTGACCCGGTGTTGCTTCTTAAGAACACAACACTCATAGAAATCAAGTTCCTCTACTTTGTCTCCACCAAGTAGGCCATCCTTGCTGAGAACTTGCAGGCCCTCTTCGCTCATACGTCCCAAGCGAGTGTGCCAAAGGGCTGCCCTATCCATCTCAGCCATCAAGCTTGCTGCTTAATCATTGATTTCTGTCTCTCCGATCATCTCATAGAGTCCATCGTTTCTTGCTGCCTTGATCACTACCAAAGATCCCTTGGCCACCTTGATCTTTCCTCCCTCTATCTTGCATGTGTACCCCATGGAATCCAGCTACCCAATAAGATCAAATTCCTCCTCAAATCCGGGAGATACCTCACATTTTCAGCAGCCTTGTCATTCCATCAAACATCCTCACTTGGATGTCTCCTATGCCTCTCACTTGGTAAGAAATATCATTCTCCAAGAAAATCCTTTCATCATTGGTTTCCTTGAAATTCTTGAACCAATTCCGGTGAGGGCACATGTGATGAGTGCACCCAGTATCCAAGATCCATTTCCCTCTGCTTTCATGCCCCTTGCTCACACTCGAGCACACAACAAGAATATCATCATCTTGCTGTTCTGTTTTGGCAACCGAAGCCTCTCTATTCTTGGTATAACTTCCTCCTCTATCCCTTGTCATCTTCTTGCAATCTTTCTTGACATGACCCTCCTTATGGCAGTAATAACAACTCTTCCTTCCAAATCTTATTTTGGAATGCATTCTCCCATGGCTTTCTCCTCTACCTCTGTCCCGATGGTAGCCATGCATGCTGCTATGCACTCTCCCATGGCTCTCTCCTCTACCTCTGTCCTAGTAGTAGCCATGCATGCTGCTGTGCACTCTCCCATGGCTCTCTCCTCTACGTCTGTCCCGGCAGTAACCATGGTTACTGCCATACCGAGTTGCTGGCCTTCTTTTAAAGAACAGCCCTTTACCACTTGATGCACTCCTTATCTTGGCATCAAGATTATCTTGCAACTATTTTTAGGATTAAATTTAAAAGTAAAGATTTGTTTACGAAGATACCTCTTATCTGGGAGAGTCTTGGCAAGAAACAACTCATTTAGTTTCTTCCATATTGTAGCTGGATCTTCCAAGTCTCCGCACTCCCTTGTGACATTATCTGACATCTTCCGAGTTTCTTCCATATTGGTGCTATAAGCCATCTTCTTCATCTCAATCCACTGGTCCTCCGTGACACTTGCTAGAAAAGCATCATCTTCTCCAATAGCTAAGTCCACTTTCTGTTGCATTAGAACCGCCTTGATCTTCCGCTTCCACAGGGAAAAATCTCCCTTTTCATCAAACTCCTCAATACCAAAATTTGAAGCCATCTTTTGCGGACAAGATCCCAGATTTATGCACTACCCACAAATGCTTTCTTCAACCTCAAGAACACAGATCGAAGATGGATCTTAACACCGTTCTTGAATCAACTTTCAAGAACATGATCAGATCTTGATCTTTACACCGTTCTTGAATCACTCAAGAAGTTGATCATTGATTCTTGGAGTCTTGGCTCCGTCACCTTCTACTTCTTACTCTGATACCCAGCTGTGCAGCTCTGATACTACTGTCAAAAGCTCTGATACCACTATTGGAAATCACCTTGGCAAGATGCCCATGTGGTGATCTTCCAAACACCCAAGTCTAGAATGACTTGTAGAAAGAATTTTAGCAATCGAACACAAAAATAGAAAATCAAAGAAAGAAAGAAGACAATCAATTGTTATCGAGGTTCAACAATATGCCTACGTTCCCATGAGTTCCTCTGAACTCTTTGCACTAAATCAAACAGTTCTTTACAATTCAGCAACCCTCTCCAAGAAATCTCAAGTTCTTGAAGAAACCAAGAAGAAAACTAGAAAGTGATAGACCTATTACAAAGCTTTCTATCAATTCTATACTACCCTCTCTTCTTTACAACCAGCCTCTCTACAATGAGTCCCTCTTGTATGTCTGTGTCTTTGCACTCTCACACAATTCTCTCATTCACACAGATGTCTCACAAGTTACATCATCACATTCTTGTGTCTTCTTGTTGAGATTGAACCTAGGTGACCCTTTATATAGTGCACCAACTTCTTGTCCAATCTTGTGTGTCATTCTCCACCTTTAGATCTTGATGACCACTTAACCATGGCCCTTCATCAATCCTAAGTGGTGCTGTGCGTTTTAACCTTGCATTCACACACCTAAGAGAAGGCTAAAGCATGTTGTCCATGCGTGCCGGACAGTGCTGCAGCGTCAACTTCCCAGCGCTGCAGCTTTGAGTTTCTGTCCCTTGTACTATTCCTGCCAGGTTCTAGCTCTGCAGCTTTGAGTTGCTGTCCCCTTCACACAACACCTTTCTGCTTGTGTGTAGAAGTGCGCACACTAGTGCGCATGGCATTCCCTTGCTCCAAAATGAAGCACACACATGTGTGCAGCCTTTTAACTTGTTGAAATTTGATCCTCCACCTTTGGTTTAGACTTTAACCATATTTGAACCATACTTGGAAATGTTTGAACCTTAGACAAATATCAACGAGTACGAAAAAATGGAAGCGAGGGGCATGTTTGGAAGTGGTTTTTGAAAACAGTTTTCAGTTTTCAAAAGTAATTTTCTAAAATAGTTTTCAAAAAACCAGTTTTCAAAAATTGTTTTTTGAAAACCCCAAATTGATGTTTTTTTACATAATTTTTGAAAAATAGCCCTAAAATCAGTGTTTACTTCTCTGTTTCATTCTTCCTTCATGGTGTATAAAAAATATTAAAATTTTGAAAATAAAATAATATTAATTATTTTTAAGTATTTAGTAAATATGAGAAATAAAATTAATATAGATTTTAAATTTAAACTCAAAACTAAAAATAATTATAAGGTATATCGAAACAATTTTCAAAATAAGATTATCCAAATAACATTTCATTGTTTTCTATTTTGGAAACAATTTTTGAATTACAGTTATCCGAACATGTTTTTTTCAGAAAACACCAAAAAAAAAATTTCATTTTTCATTTTCGAAAACTAAAAACAGAAAACTATTGCCCAAACATGACCGAGATTTCCATGAAAGATATGGTTGCACAAAAATGGTTGCCTACATATCCACAAGAAAAATCAAGCCTTACATAGTTTGAGAAATGAAAACGGTTGAAACTGCCCTTAAGGATTTAACTTTTATTTTTCTAACCCGCCCGTGAGGGTTTTCGGTCTAGCAGAATGCTCTAACTTTTACCTAAGTTACCCTTTTGGGTTTTCGACTTAGCAAGCTCTTTTTTTTTTAAAGAAAAGTGTAGATAGAGTGGGGATACAACAATGATGGAAAAGGAAAGGAGATTACAGGTGATCCAAATTGATGGGCTTTACAAATTCATTGTCATTGATATCTGTGAGGTGCACTGCCCCTCTGGATAGGATCTTCTTAACTCGATATGGGCTTGCCTTGTTTGGTATGAACATACCTCTCGGGTCATAGACTAGTGGTCTGAGTTCTTTTATCACATAATCTATTTCCTTGATATCCTGATGCTTCAATTTCTTGTTGAAAGCCCATGCAACCCTTTTTTGATATCCTTGGGCATGATGAAGAGCCTTCCACCGCTTCTCATAAGTCAATTCCAACTCATCATATTGCCTCTGAATCCATTCTACCTCTACTAACTGACTTTCCATGGTTGTCCTATGTAGAAACCCAATTTCAATCCAAAATTTTGAGTGAACCACATGTAAATTTTGATGATGAATCTTTGATCCTAATGCACTTGGACTAGGAAAATTAAAAAGTTTGAATTTAATTTTGAAATAGAATGATTTGCAAACCATTTTTATTCAATCTATTAAATCCACCTAAAGCTCAAATCTATTGGGCCAAATTTTATTCCACTAAATTTAAGCCTCAAGTTTTCAATTCATTTTTGGCCTAACTCAAAAACCACCAAAGCCCATTGATTTGCAATCCCAAGACAATTATGGCCCAAAGCCTAAGCCCAAGAAGAACACCTCTTCATCACGTAAAAAATGAATTTTCCTCTCCCATATGGTTGGTTGTGTGAGTGAAAAAGAAGAAGTTTTCTTCTCCCGTTTTGCCTTGTTAATTAGACATTTTACTTTTAAGCTCTTCCTCTTTCTCATGTGTCAAAGATCACATTTTCTACTTAAAAACTGTAGTTTCTCTCCTCCATGTGACCGACCATGTGAGTGCAAGAATGAGAGACTTTCTTCCCTCTTTTTGTCTTGCTAATTGGCGATTTCCTTTGCAAGCTCCCATACTTTCCTATGTGTCAAAGTCAACTTTTCCACCTAAAATCTGAACTCTTTCTTCTCCTTATGTTCTGCCACATGTGAGCTATAAGAAGAAATTTTTTTTCTTATCTTTTTCTTTGTTAAACTCACCATAACACTTTAAGCTTCCACCTTTTCCACTTCAAATTTTTTCCCATATCTTCTTCCTATGTGTGCCTAAAGTGAGGAAGTCTTCCTCTTCCCTTTTGCTTTGTTAAAAACATCTTTTTCACATAAAATATTTCACCTTTTCCTCCCTCCATGACCAGCCAAATGTGTGCCTAAAGAAAGGAAGTCTTCTTCTCTCCTTTTTGCTTTGCTAATTTTCTTTTCCATTTCTAGCTTCCATCTTATCACCTCAAAAATTTCCCTTTTTCTTCCGCATAACTGGCCACCAATAAGGAAGAATTATATTAATTTCTTGCTTTACTAAACACACATTCCACTTATAGCTTTCACCTAAAAAATTATCCTTTCTCTTCCCCATGATCGGCCACTTAAAGAGAGGAAGTCTTTCTCTTTTTTTTTTTTTTTTTTTTTGTTGTTAAACCCACTATACCCTTTCAAGTTGTCACCTTTTTCGCCTCAAAATTTACACCCCTCTCTTCTCTGTCCTCATGGCTAGCCACAACTTTTTTTTTCTTTGTTTTTGTTATCTTTTTTATTCACATGGGTAGCCTACCTTTCTCTCTTTTTTCTCTCTTTCTTTGTTTTGTCTCTAGCTCTCACTTTCTTTATAGTGCTTCCTCCATAACTTCGGTTAACATGGAGGTATTCATAAGTTTATTATGTAATATTACTTAAATTAAAGTTTTGAATAATTTTTCTTGAAACATAAAGGTTTAGACTTTGTTTTGGGCTAGACTTTGGTCTAGGCAAGGGGATGGAGCTTTAATTCCTCACTCTCTTGTATCCAATTCTCACGTGCTTTGGAATCTCTCATTCGGACCATTGACAAGGGATTTGACCTCCTTCAAGGTCAAACGATGACTCTTTTCCTGTCATTCTTGCTTTGTGCTCGGATGACAATGATAACTTGTCTAGTACATTAAAAGCACACCCGTAACGGGAGCCTCCTTAATACTTTTAAAGGGATTATGTTAGACTTGATAAGTTTCACTCGTTTTCATATGCCTACTCATCTTAATTAGCACCTTTGTCATATCATCTTTTCTCAATGGAAGTGACCTTGGGTAATGAGCTGGATGCGTGGGTAATCGGCAAAAAAAATGGTACCTACAGTTGGCGATTCCACTGGGGAGATTTAATCTTTAAGTGTTTCTTATAAATTTTTTAAACTTTAATCTTAAGTTATTATTTTATATTTCACTTTGTACACTAGCACTTCCCTTTTGCTCATGACAGAGTAAACTGGGGGCTCATTTCCTTAGTTTCTGGTGTGACTTTTATTTGCTTACGTCAGCTTTTGATGTGAGACAAGTTCCTCTTGGTTCTTGTCATTGTAACAAAGGTTTTCCATCGCATTTGTACTCTTGTGGTCCACTTATTAGGCCACTCGAGGAGCTTAAGGGCATCCTTCTAGCCATGGAGTACCAGAACCAACCAGAGTTCTAAGGCGAAGCTCACCCTTTTAAGCAAAACCTAGACCTTCTCATCTAGGACAGGGACCCTCTCTATCCCTTTGCTTGCTTCAATGTGTTTGCTCTCACCTCACATGTTACATATAAAATCAACTAGTTTGATAACATGTTTTGTGGTTTTGTAAGTTTCCCTTGATTAAATTACAATGAAATGAATTGATCCTAGTTTGGATCAAAATGGAGGACTTTCTCTTAGTTAAGTCTTGTTAGCTTTACATCATTAAGGAGCCCACCAAAAGAAACTAATGATGATTAGGCCCTAATCCAATAAATCTAAAATTAAAGTGAATGGATGCCTTAGGATTAAGTGGCAAGATCCATGTAAGGGGCAATTGATAAGTGTTTAAATAGTCATATTTAAGCCCCTTAATTTACACTTATTAGGCTTTTTATTTATCTATTTTAGTAGATTCCATTTCATTTTTGTGTTTTATGTGTTTTCCACAGGACTTTGACAAAAAAATGATATTTTGGAGCTTTTAGGAGTAAAAGTCAAGTTCTGTCATCCAACAAGGTGCACTCGAGCGCACCTCCCTTGTGATCGAGCACAAAGGCATACAAGTGCACTTGTAGAAGGCTCGAGCTCACACATGCGCTCGAGCGCAGACCGCATACGATCGAGCGCAAACACTCCAGAGGCGGCAGAGCCAGATATGGAAAGAAGTCTTCGAATCTCAAATAGGAAATTACAGTTTTGGGACACCCTTAGAGCCCTATATATAGCCCTGTAAAACACAGAAACCATACCTTTTGTTTTAGACTTAAAGTTGTAAGCTTAGGAGAGGAATTGATGACTCGTCTCCCGAGTCTTCTTCGGGTTTCATTTTTCTGTTTTTGTTTCATTATGGTTAGAATATTTAGTTTAACTAGCATATGTAACTAAACTCCTATAGGGCTCGATTGAAGCCCTAGTTATGCTTTTCCACATATTTATTCATTGATTACCTTTGCCTATAGCCATGTTAGAATATTTAACTTGATTAATACCTATTTGTGTTTAAATTCCTCATATGTGTGTGTCTGATCAACGTATGCATGCAGTATGGATTAGTTAGTTGAATCAATTTGGATGACTGAGTCCTGGGTTCAACAATAGTAACAAGAGATATCCACACCGGATTCTCGGGTTAATCAACAAGGGAAACTAGGAGCGGACCAAGCCCTAGGTCCCGTGTGGTTGCCGATCTCCACAGCCTTTATGCTCTCTTAAGGAATAACTCAGTGTACACCCATGCTGAATCCATTAAAAAAGAAAAGAGTTAGAGTATGCACCATGCCTAACTCATTGCATAGGGAGATCTATAACCTAAGGTGTGGACTAAGCCCTTAGGTTAGCAACCATTAAATATTCATAATAAGGCTATAGCATTGGTACCTTACTTAGTGGGAAAGTATAATTAGTGGTGGATATCGTAGTCCTATGTTCTCATCATTATTAACTCACACTCAATAGTTATTTCTCTTTTACTTTGAAGAAAGTAATTCTAAATCAAAATTGACTAATCCCTGTGGAAATGATCTCGCACTTACACACTATGCTACCATTGACCTTGTGTACTTACAAGTAAAACAAGTATGATTATTTGCATATTTATTTAGGTAGATAATCGCACAACAAGTTTTTGACGCCATTGCCGGGGATTGTACTTAAATTTCTTTTTAGAATTATTTTAAGCATTGTTATTTCTTTTTCATTATATTCTATTCTTATCTCAAGAAATTTAAGTTTCTATCTTTATCTTATTTTTTGTTTCATTGAAACCCTAATAAAATTCTTTTTGTTTCTATTTCAGGCACCCTAAGAGAGCCTTCTGTGCCACTTGCAATCGGGTGCACCCTCCTGTGCGATCGAGTGCAATTGAGGCAGAGAGTTACCCGAGTAGCAGTGTTTGACTGCTGCACTTAAGTGACTGCCACCGATTCATGCACGAGCATTGATCCAAGCACCCAGCATTCTTTCCCCTTGATACCGAGCTTGAGTGGACTATCTGACAAAGGCTTAGAGACAACTCAGAAGAGGTAGAAGAAGGAATTGAGGAAGAAGTACCAATTGCGGAACAGATCGATAATCAGCAACCACCTGAGCGGAGGCCGTTGAAGTAATCCTTCATCCCACAGAACCTCGATCAGCCATCGTGCATTGTGTATCAACCTGAGGTGAAAGGAAACTACTACATATCTTCGTAGATACTCAATGCACTAACTCACTTTAGTGGTACACCTAATGAGGATCCACACTTGAACATTCGAGAGTTCTTCGATCTTTACAAATTCCAACACATCCGAGGCTTAGACCAAGAAAGAATAAGGTTAATTCTTTTCCCATTTTCCCTAAAAGATAATGCTAAACTATGGTATAACTCTTTGCCTGTAGTTTCTATTCACACTTGGGAAGAGTTGGCTAGAAAATTTCTAAGGAAGTTTTTCCCAGCTCAGAAGATGAGGCAAATGAGGAAGGAAATTCAATCCTTCCAACAAAAGGATGGAGATCTATTCTTCAAGGCCTGGGGACACTTCAACGAGCTACTACTCAAATGCCCACACCACAACCTACCTCAAGACGAACTGGTACAAGCTTTCTATGAAGGTTTGAGTGATACTAACAAAAATATTGTGGATTCAGGTTGTGGAGGAGTGCTGATGGAGAAAAGTAACGAAGAAGCTATGGAGCTTTTCGAAACCCTAAGTGAACACACTCAGCAGTTCTCCTCTCGAGGTAGACATGTAACCAAGAGTAAGGGTATGTATGAGGTAAGCTTGAATGGAGGATCATCTCCTCAAATAGCTGCTGTGGAGAGGAAACTAGACCTGTTGGTTAAAGCTATGGCTACTCAAAACACATCACCTAACCCACCAGCCACACCACTCCAGGTATGTGCTATTTGCTCCCAATTTGATCATAATACTGATACATGTCCCTTGTATTCATCTGCAGATCATGAGCAAGCAAAATTTATGGGACCAAACAATTATCCGGCAAAGAACAATCCTTATGCAAACACATACAACCCTGGATGGTGGAATTACCCAAATTTTTCTTGGAGTTAGAATAGTCAAGGGCAACAAAGAAATTTCCAACTAGCAGCCCAATCTGATCCCGAACCAAAGAAGAATGACCTCGAAAGTCTTGTAAAGCAATTGGCAACTCAGCAGCAACAACTAATGACTTCACACGAACAATTCATGGAAGAATCTAGAAAATTTCGGACTGAGATGCGACAAATCACTAAAAAACATGATCAAGCCATTCAAGGACTAGAGGTAAAAATTGGGCAATTAGCCAAGGAATTAAGTAGTAGAAAACAAGGTGAGCTTCCTGCCCAACCAATACCTAATCCAAGGGGACATCAACAATTGAATGCTGTGACAACCTTAAGAAGTGGAAAGATCATAGGCATCGATGAACTTGCACGAGCATCTCCAGACAAAGCATCCTCCTCTAAAGTAAGTGAGATAGAAAAGGTAAATGCACCTCCACCCTTCCCTAAAAGGTTAGGAAAGTCTAAAAAATAGACTAAACTAAGTGACATTTTCGAAACTTTAAAAAAGATGGAAATAAACATTTCTTTATTAGATGCAATTAAACAAATTCTTGCGTATGCTATGTTTTTCAAAGATTGTTTCACTAACAAAAGAAAGTTTCAGGAGCGTGAGACAGTCGCCTTGACCGAAGAGGTAAGTGCTGTGCTATTAAGAAAATTACCACCAAAATTAAAAGATCCGGGTAGTTTTACTATTCCTTGTAGGCTAGGTGACCAGCTATTCGAGCATGCATGTTGAGCGATTATATACCTAAATAATTAAGCAGATAATCGTACTAGTTTTACTTGCAAGTGCACAAGATCAAAAGTATAGTATAGTGTGCGAAAGCAAGGTCATCTCCACAGGGATTGGTAAAGTTGCTTTTAGAATCAGTTTCTCTAAAGTAAAAAGAGATAAATAACTGTTGAAAGGTGATTTGATAATAATAAAGACATAGGGCTTTGATATCCACCACTAGTCATACTTTCCTAATTGTATAATGTATCAGTGCACTAGCCTTATCATGTATACCTACTGGTTGCCAACCTAAGGGCATGGTATCTATACCTTAAGCTATTGATCTCCCTAAAGGATTCAGCAACGAGTTAGGCATGGTATCTACTCTAACTCTTTTCTTCCTTAAAGGATTCAGCATGGTATCTGCTTGAGTTGTTCCTTAAGAAAGCATAAGTACTATGGAAATCGACAACCACATGAGACCTAGGGCATGGTATCTACTCCTAGTTTCCCATGTTGATTAACCCGGGTATCCGGATAAGATATCCCTCGTTACTAATGTTAGACCCAGGACTCGGTCATCCAAATTGATCTAACTAACAGGTCCATACCACATCCATACGCTGGCCATACACATACATATGAGGAATTTAAATAAGCACAGGCATTAATCAAGTTAAACAACATAATAAAGGCTACTGGTAAAGATTTATCAATGAATAAATATATGAGAAAGCATAACTAGGGCTTCAATCGAGCCCTATAAAAAAGTTAGTTACACATACTGTCTAAAATAAACATCATATATAAACTAAGCATGAAATATAAAACCCGAAGAATACTAGGGAGACGGGTTATCAATCCTCTCCAAAGCCTAAAACTCCGAGCTTAAGCAAAAGATAAAAGTGATCTCTAAGTGGTGGTGCTCTTTGTGTGTGCTTTACATGTGTATTTATAGGTCTTTGAGAAGTCCTAAGAGGCCCATGAGTTCCTAAAACTTTCCCAAAAACAAAACTCTTTTATTTCCAAAATAAGGTTCTGCAGTTTACTGTTCACGCCCGTATATGTGCGCTCGATCGCATGTGTCTTGCGCTGGATCGTAGTGCTGTGCTCGATCCCTCTTGTGCGCGCACGATCATAATGTGCGCTCGATCACATTGCATATTGCGATCGATCGCAATTTTTCCAGAGATTGCTCCAGGGATTCCAGGCTTCTTCTTTTAAGTGCCAAAACTGCTTCTTTTTCTCCAAGACCCTAAAAAAACATGTAAAACACACAAATGGAGTAAAAGAGATTAAATTAACGTAATTAAGGACCTAACAAATGTAAATAAGGGGGCTTAAATATGAATATTTAAGCACCTATCACACCCTCAAACTTACATATTGCTAGTCCCTTACAAATACTAAATTAGTAAAACGAAAAAACACAGATAAATCCAATGTTCATGGTGTCAATCAAAAGTTTAGATTTTACACAAAACTATGATGCGCATTCATGAGCAAGCTTAACAAGTATGAACATATTTTTGCAATGTATAAGAGTTTTGAACGTAAATCATTTTCATGAGGTAGTTTAAGACATCACAAGTTTGACTTTAGTGTGTGGTGACTAGTACACAAAAGATTAGGTTTCCAAGAAATTCAAACGTGTAGTGTTTCAATGACTCAAGATTCACCAAACTTCCTATTAGAGTCAACAAATATGGCATAGATTTTCTTCTTTTCTTTTATTTGTGAGATTTTTGCCAAGTTAGTTACCTTAAGCTTTCTTTTTGACTCGTGTAATGAGCGTTTAGCCAATGACTCCCAAACTAGATGGTTTTAGGGCATTAGGTGTAAAGACACCCCTAAGGACTTACTAGCTCGAGTCAAAAAGGCTACGAAACTAACTGGTCTTAATGCTAACAATCAGAATTTTCCACCTTTTGACATGACACTCAATGCTTACTGAGGCAAGAGGGCTAGTTACTCAGCAAAAAGTTCTTTTTAATGATCATTTAAGATTTTCCACCTTTTGACGTGACACTCAATGCTTACTGAGGCAAGAGGGCCAGTTACTCAGTAGAAAACAAGTTTTATTGATCATTAGGAGAATTTATTTCTTCTTTTGAGCACTAATCAATCTTTTCTATTTTCATATGCCAAAATGTCAATCTAATAAGTCATTTAGTTCACAGTTAAGCAAAAGAAACATACAAATCCAAATAACATGTCATACCCCACACAATTATGTGCTTGTGTGCTTGTGATAATTTAGGTCAAACTTGTGAATCCTTAAATGTCTAAAAGGCAGTGATCTAGGTTCAAAACTTGATTATTGGCCTATATGTTCAAAGTGTTAAGCTCACTGATGAAGTCGAATCATAAAGTTTTCTTTAGATCACAAAAAAAAAGTTTATTGGACAGAATGAACATGCATTTATCTATGAAAATAGCAACAAAACAGAAAAATGTGGGATATAGTGAGTGTGTGACTGTGCCCCTATACCCCAAAACTTAAATAGCACATTGTCCCCAATGTGTGAATAGCATGGAAGGAGCTGACCTGGGAGATGGAGAACTGATGGCTGGCATGGCTCGTAGCACGCCCCCAAACTTCAACTAGATGCGCTCACGCTGTCCTTGAAAAAGAAAGAAAAACAAACATAAAATGTTAAACAAGTAATAATAAACAGATAGAAAAATAAACTAGGAAATATGAATAATAACATAAACTATAAAAAAGGATATGCTTTGGGGTGCCTCCCATGAGCGCTAAGTTTAATGTCTTCAGCCAAACGTGGTACCCTCTCACTGCTGATCATCAGGTGGTGCAGTCGAAGAGGGACCGGGTGCCGGAGGTAGGCGATCAAGGATAGCCTGTAGCATAGCCTCCTGTCGTGTAAATCGGGCCTCCAGACTATCGATGTGCTGATGAACAAGTGTAGTAATGACAGTTACCTCACCTCGGAAGGAGGATAGCTCAGCTAGGAAGTGCTGGGACTCGGTGGGTCCCATGTTCGAATGGTCCTCCTTTCGTACTGGGCTAAATACCGGGGTCTCAGTGTCCATACGATCCTCTTCAACTCGCTCAGCTGCTGGAGCAGGTACTAGGGGTCCGCGTGGCATATGCGAGATACTGTGTGTCCACTGAGTCTTCCCGAAGAAGAGATGCTCTCGCACTGGCCCGTCGCTGTGGGTCTCCTTAATCCTCTTCTTCTTGAGGATGGAGGAGAGTAGGAACGGGAAAGGGAGGCCCCAAGCATTGGTCGTGGTGGTCTGACGGCCATGTACGTGATCCCAAAACTTGTGCAGCTGGCTCCAAATGACAGCCGGGATGGAGTACCAGTGGCCTCTATGGAAGGTATATAAGGACTGGAGAAACTGGTCTCGCCGCTGTGTCTTGTGCCCCAATGGACACACATTATGCTGCAGGATCGTGTCGACAAGCCACAGTCGTGGAGGCGGCTTAGACCGGCTGGCCGCATTGTTATGCTTGTCGGCATACTAGCCAACACACATGTCTGTGATGATCTCAGCCAAGGCAAAGGACTCCAGCTGCTCCTTGATATCTGTGTCTTTAGGAGGGGACTCATCGGTGCAATGAAGAGCAGCGGCTATATCGACACTAGTCACCTCGACGGGTGTGCCTCGGATTGAAGAAGTGAGAACTCCTGGTCTATTGTAGTCAAATGATAGGCTCGCGTAGAACTGGACTACGAGCTGGTAGTAAGCAGTGGAATAGACCAACTTAAACAGCCTCTTCAACCCTCGATGTCGGAATGCTTGGATGGCCCAGTGAGTGGCGTCCATGTGCCGGAATACATCATCGATGGCAAAGGTGGTCTCGAATCAAAGCTCTCTTTGCTCTATGTTGGGCCGAGATGACGAGGCACAACTGCTGGATGCACCAGAAGTGGAAACAGATGCTCTAGACATGTTTTTCTTTAGTTCCTGCCTGATTCGCGATCGATCTTAATGAGGTGCACTCGATCGAACACTGGCTATGCGCTCGATCGCAAATTTCGTGCGCTCGATCGCAAATTTCGTGCGCTCGATCGGACACGGTCAGACTTTTTCTCGAACAGGTGGTGTGCACCAAAAAACCAAGCTACGGTTTGTAAGGTTTGAATTTTTTCCTAACCTCCTGCAAACAAAACAAGTATCTCATCACACATATGATAATTTATATTTACTGAAAGTGTAAATAAAGCATGAAAAAATGTGTGTGTGTGCATAAAATGGGTACCTCATGTATGGGAGGAATGTGGAATAGGGAGGGGGTACATGGTGGTGATGGTGGAGGATGGTGGTGATGGGGATAGGTTTAGGTGGTGATGGAGAGTGGTGGATGAGTGCAAAGGAGAGAGATGTGGGTAGACAGGAAAGGGCGAATGAGAGAGAGATTGTGAGTGTGAGTCAACAGGGGCAAAATGTGAGTGCGTGGGAGTGAATTTTCAGACTTATAGCTAACCTTCTGCCACGAGTGCGCTCGATCGCACGTGGGGTGCGCTCGATCGCATTTGTGCGCTCGAGTATATGTAAGGACACACTCGATCGCATACTTGCGCTCGATCGCACTGGATGATGTGATCGATCGCAAGCAGTGTGTCTGGGCAAAAATAACAATTTACCTTAGCTGAAAATGCTAATTTTGGAATAGTACAACCTTACCATTTGTTAGTGGCCTCAGTATCACTAACCTCAATAGAGGTTCTTGAGCTCAATGGGTAATCGAATTAGACTTTGTCAAGCACTCTCGTGCTACCGTGCTAGTCAGTTGGAAGGAAGCACTTAGAGCCCACATCAGGTGGTTCAAGTGCTTTTGATGGTTGCTTCATTTCCCATTTTGATGCCTGGTCAAAAAAATAAGGAAAGGTAGTATCAGTTAGTGCATGAGGTTTAATTTGAATAACATACTTACTTGAAGGCTTTGTTGTGTTCTTGAAAAGGTGCACAGCTTTATTGATGTCTTTAATTACATTGTCCTCCTTGGTCGTTTGATGCTTCTGTCCGCTAATTACAAAGTGATGGAGGTTGGTTGAAGCTCCCCTAAACCTAGTGTCTCGTATACACTGTATGGCAGCAGGTTGACACTCGCTCCTAGATCTAATAGTGCATGCTCGAACAGCTGGTCACTTAGCCTGCAAAGAATAGTAAAACTACCCGGATCTTTCAATTTAGGTGGTAATTTTCTTAGAAGCACAACACTTACCTCTTCGGTTAAGGCAACCGTCTCATGTTCCTGAAACTTCCTTTTGTTAGTGCAATAATCTTTCAGAAATTTAGCATATGTAGGAATTTGTTTATTAGCATCTAACAAAGGAATATTAATCTCTACTTTCCGCAAGGTTTCAAAAATATCAAGTAGTTTGTTGTCTTTCTTTTGTTTTACTAACCTTTGCTGGAAGGGTGGAGCATTCACCTTCTCCGTTTCACTTACCCTTGACGCCAATGGTTTTTCTTTAGATGCTGTTACAGATTCATCGGACCCTATTACTTTGCCATTTCTCAGGGTTGTCACAGCGTTTAATTGTTGATGTCCCCTAGGGTTAGGTAGTGTTTGAGCTGGGAGCTCCCCTTGCTTCCTACCACTTAGCTCTTTAGCCAGTTGTCCCATTTGTACCTCCAGTCTTTGAATAGCTTGCGCATGGGCTGTAGTGGTCTGTTTTTGCTGAGTCATGAACTGTTCTTGTGACGTCATAAATTGCTGCTGCTGAGTAGCCATTTGTCTCACTAGACTTTCGAAGTCGTTCTTCTTTGGTTCGGGAGTAGCATGAGCAGGAGGTTGGGGGTTTCGTTGCTGTCCTTGATTGTTCTGGTTGTTGCTCAATGAGAAATTTGGGTGATTCCGCCATCACTTTGGAGCAAGGTATGGGTAGGCACACCACTTGGAAATGAGTTTCACTAAATTGCCAGAATTTCCCGTGCAGATCAATCATCTTTGCAGATTAAACTGTATTGATACAAGAATAACCAGGAGATGAGCCATATATGCTTAGAAAGATCCGGAAGTCTATTTTCTGGAGAATTTTACGATTTGTAAAAAGGATTTTTCTAGAGAAAGTTATGGCAGTTTAATTAGACACAGGTTAGGCCTCCAAATCAGCATCCACCTAGCGCCGCGCCCCTCACTTTCCAGCACTGCACCCTCACTTTTCAGCACTGCACCCCTCACTTTCCAGCGCCCACTCGTTCCAAGACCAAATTAGGGCTGCACAATGACATTTTTTGGACCAAAATGCCCCTAACTACTTGTGCTCTATAAATACATCTTTAAGGAGTGTGCAGCCAGCATCATTAAGCTTGAAGGGGATCCAAGGGATCCAAATCCAGAATACTTCCAAGTCTTTTGAGGGCTAGAACTCAAGGGGAGAGCATCCATATTGTTCTCCCTCCTTGAGCTCAATGGCCATGAAATCAAGAGGAGAACATCTATATTGTTCTTCCACCTTGAGCTTCATGGCCAACTAATCATCAAATAAGGGAAAAGGATGAATCCTTAGGGATTTGTTGTTCTTTTTTTCCTGTTCTTGATTCAGTTGTACGGATTTATTGTCCAATATTTGTTGTGATTCATTATTTGATTAAGTAAGAAGGATTTGAGTTCATGTGACTGCACTTTTTATTCTTCTTCTTTTAGATTTTCTTAACCCGGTGATTACATACTCCTCCCCCATATAAGTCTAGTCATGCTCTTCTTATGTGATGTTGTTTTGATGTGATTGATTCTAGTAGATTTATCTTATTTATTGTCCATTACTGCGATATTATCATTGAGATATATTGTCGTTTCTTGATAATCTTTAAGATCGGTCGTATGTGCTTAAATCGAAATAAATGAGTGATTTATAGCAATTAGGTTAGATTATAAATGTGTTTGATTGAATATATTCCGATTGCTTGTTTAGGATGTGAAACTTGCAATTGAGATAAAAACAATTGAATCAAGAGTACAAAAGGAAACAAACCTAAGGAGGATTCCCGAAACCTTGTTATTTCTTATTTATATTTCATTTACATTCACGCAATTTTTCTTACATTATCTCATTATCAAAACTCAAAAATCTTTCGTTTAACTTTTACCGTTCGTTTTAAGGTTCACACCTTTCCTTTATAATTAACTTATTTCCCTGTGGAATCAACACCCCAAAGCAATGCTACAATAACCATGTTATACTTTGGGCATAATCAAGGAGCAGCCTGACCCATTTCCTTTACCACACATCATAGAGGACATGTGTGCGGGCCAGTATGCAGACCACTACAATAATGCAGGGAGCCAGTCGAGGTTGCCTCCCTGTTTATGGTTCATTGACTCAGTCCTGCAG
Organism: Bretschneidera sinensis; assembly: GCA_023935145.1. Lineage (NCBI taxonomy): Eukaryota > Viridiplantae > Streptophyta > Magnoliopsida > Brassicales > Akaniaceae > Bretschneidera > Bretschneidera sinensis. The sequence continues at coordinate 76,241,471 of CM043699.1, read as the reverse complement.
CGTAATATGTGTCCTTCAGGGTACAAGACATAGAGGCGGGATCAGTTTTTACAGGCTCTCTACGCCTTTCACTGGGGTCACTAGTACTCTATCCTAGCAGTTATATGGAGTCAGATACACAAGTTTTGGGACAGTGTACATAGCCATCAGACCACCACGACTAATGCATGGGGCCACCTTTTCCCCTTCTTTCGCAGTCACATCTTCAAGAAGAAGGGGATTAGAGGCTTTTCTATAGACGGCCCAGTTAATGATCATCCTTTCTTTGGGAGAGCCCAGTGGAGCCTCAGCCAGTCCCACATGCCCCGATGACCCTAGGTACAGATTCGTGTTGTTGAGCCTGAGGCAGATGATCCGATGGAGGCCGAGCATCCATCGATGAGCCCTACATGGGAGGAGGATCGGCCCGACATGGGGTCCATAGAGTATCAGCACCTTCTAGATGAGCTGTCTTCCTTCCACTGTGAACTGTCTGACATCCGACGGGAGGATCATGTGGTAACCCGTTTGATCCATCAGCGGATCGATGGGTTAGAGGCGTAGTTTGTACGGCAGGACGCGATGCTACAGGCCATCCTTGATCGCCTGCCTCTTGCACCCGGTACCTCTTCGACTGCACCCACCAATGATCAGCAGTGAGAGGATACCCCGTCTGGCTGAAGACGTAAAACTTAGCGCTCATGGGAGGCACCCCATAGCATATCCTTTTCATTTTAATATTTTTTTGTTTATGTTTATATTTACATGTCTATTATCCATATTTCTTGTTTTTCGGCACAACATTTATTTTTCTTTGTCAGGAGCTTAGTGCGTGCATCTAGTTCAAGTTTGGGGGTATGTTACAAGCAAAGCAAGCAATCTATTTCTCCATCTCCCAGGTCAGATCTTTCCATGTCACACACACATTGGGGACAATGTGTATATTAAGTTTGGGGGTAGTGGGAGACACTATTACGCACACACTTGAAACACATGCACACACTAGGTCCCAGTTTTTTTTTAGAAAAGATAAATGATAAAAATTTTGGCTGATTTAAAATATGATAAAAATTCATTAGTAAGCTTAAAATCTAGAACACATAGTCTTGTAATAGGAATTTTACAAAGTTTAGTTACCTACCTCAAGGCACTTAAGAATTCATGAGTTTGATCCAGATTTGCACGAGCACATTAGCACACATTTGTGTGGGGTATGACATATAATTCTTTTGTATGTGTTTCCACGACCTAATTGTAATCAGATAACTTGTTAAAAGAACACTTTGGCGTAAGAAAATAAAGAAAAATATTCATCATGCAAAAAGAAAATAAAAAGCTTCTAATGATCATTAAAAACTTTCCATTGAGTAACTGGGCCTCTTGTCTCAGTAAGTAGTGAATGTTCACGTCAAAAGGTGGGAAGTAAGCCCTTAATGATCATAATAAAAATTTCCATTGAGTAATTGGGCCTCTTACCTCAGTAAGCAGTGAGTGTTCACGTCAAAAGGTGGGAATTTCACTAAGAAGCATTAAAACCTATTAGTTTTGTAGCCTTTTTTACTCGAGTTAGTAAGTCCTTAGGGGTGTCTTTACACCTAATGCCCTAAAACCATCTGGTTTGGGAGTCATTGGCTAAACACTCGTTGCAAGGGTCAATTAGAAAGCTTAATGGAACTCAAACATGGCAAAAGTCGCATGATAAAAGAAAAAGAAAAGAAGCAAGCATTATGTCGTTGTTGTTCTTTTTGATAAGGAATTCGATGAAGGTTTGGACACCGAAACACTATACACTAAAGTTATGTGGAAGCCCCATCTTATATGTGCTAATTCATCACACACAAATCAAACTTGCGATGCCTTAAGCCAACCTTAGGTAAGTAACATGAGCTTTTAAAAATCCTTTTTCAATACAAAAATGTATTTTTATTATAAGCTTACTCATGAACAGTTATCATGGTTTTATGCACAACCTAAATTTTTGAAATGAATTTATCTTTAATTTTGTTTTAACATAGTCTTTCGTTTTGTATTACTAAGGGACTAGCAATATGTAAGTTTGGGGGTGTGATAAATGCTTAAATAGTCATATTTAAGCCCCTTAATTTACACTTGTTAGGCTCTTTATTTATCTATTTTAGTATATTCTATTTCATTTTTGTGGTTAATGTGTTTTCCATAGGGCTTTGACAAAAAGATGATATTTTGGAGCTTTTAGGAGTAAAAGTCAAGTTCTGCCATCCAGCAAGGTGCACTCGAGCGCACCTCCCTTGTGATCGAGCGCACTTGTAGAAGGCTCGAGCACAAACACTCCAGAGGCGGTAGAGCCAGATATGGAAAGAAGTCTCCGGATCTCAAATAGGAAATTAGGGTTTCGGGACACCCTTAGAGCTCTATATATAGCCCCGTAAAACACAGAAACCATACCTTTTATTTTAGACTTGAAGTTGCAAGCTTAAGAGAGGAATTGAAGACTTGTCTCCCGAGTCTTCTTCGAGTTTTATTTTTCTGTTTTTGTTTCATTATGGTTAGAATGTTTGGTTTAACTAGTATGTGTAACTAAACTCCTATAGGGCTCGATTGAAGCCCTAGTTATGATTTTCCACATATTTCTTCATTGATTAGCTTTGCCTATAGCCATGTTAGAATATTTAACTTGATTAATACCTATTTGTATTTAAATTCCTCATATGTGTGTGTCTGATCAACGTATGCATGTGGTATGGATTAGTTAGTTGAATCAATTTGGATGACCGAGTCCTGGATTCAACAATAGTAACAAAAGATATCCACACCGGATTCTCGGGTTAATTAACACGGGAAACCAGGAGTGGACTAAGCCCTAGGTCTAGAGTGGTTGCCGATCTCCACAGCCCTTATGCTCTCTTAAGGAATAACTCAGTATACACCCATGCTAAATCCCTTAAGAGAGAAAAGAGTTAGAGTATACACCATGCCTAACTCATTGCATAGGGAGATCTATAGCCTAAGGTGTGGACTAAGCCCTTAGGTTGGAAACCATTAAATATTCATAATAAGGCTAGAGCATTGGTACCTTACTTAGTGGGAAAGTATAATTAGTGATGGATATCAGGGTCATATGTTCTCATCATTATTAACTCACACTCAATAGTTATTTCTCTTTTTACTTTGAAGAAACTAATTCTAAATTGAAATTGACCAATCCTTGTGGAAATGATCTCGCACTTGCACACTATGCTTCCATTGACCTTGTGCATTTGCAAGTAAAACAAGTATGATTATTTGCATATTTATTTAGGTAGATAATCGCACAACAACAGTCTCCATCATTCATTTGGGATTCTTAGGTAGGTTCTGAACCCTTTGGGAGACTTATTGATTCTAAACTCACAAAACTTAACTATGAGAAAGCTAATATGCGAATTGAAGCAGTCAAAACCAAGTCACTCTTAGTTAACTTGACATCATTAAGGAGCCCACAAAAATAAACTAATGATGATTAGGCCCTAACCCAAGAAATCTTAAATGAAAGTGAATGGATTCGTAAGGATCAAGTGGAATGATCTATGCGAAGGGCAATCTTCATTATTCATTTGGGCTTCTTAGGTTTAGCCCAAATCACCACCAAGTTCCTAACCCCTTAGGATACTCGTTGATATTAAATTCATAACACTTAACTATTAAAAATCCGATTCGCGGACTGAAGTGGTCCAAATGAAGGAAGTTTGATTGGAATTTATTCAAAGGGAATTTCCTTCACATTTATGTTTCTACTATTTAGGATAATTAAGAACTTATCGACAAGTGAGATTTAATTCAATCAGGGGTCTTTTGATGCAAAACTGAAACCCATTGATAAAGTTAAAGTAATCCTACAAATAAGTGATCATGGCAAAAGGATGCACAACATAAAGAACTTAAAAAATGTTTTTCTTTTCTTTCTATTGTTGGAAAAATGAGTCATAAGTCCTAGACAAGAAGCAATTCTTTCTCCATTTTGGTACATATCCATTAGTGGAAGACTAAAGAAAAGGATTTCTACGAGTCTAGTCTCACCTACTGTAAAGGAACTTATTGATGGTTCATCTCCTCTAAGCAACTCAGGCTCAGTTAGGGAAATGGAAAAAGGGCATAGTTGATACTCGTGAAATCCTCAACAATATAAGCAATATGATGGCTGAACTAGCCAACAGACTAGATTGTCTGGAAGAGAAATTGTCAAGGAAATAATCCTAAGACTTTAGGGGCGATAAAGAAGTCTTCTTTGAGGATGAGGAAGAGTACCTCCTAGCAAAAGAGAAATAAAAGGGCAACTCTGAGATGAAGGCCATCTGTGAAAAGTTCAAAAAATGCAAAGTGCTTTAAGGAAGTCTTAGGGCATTGACATATATATTTTTTTATATCGACGAGCTTTGTGTCCATCCTAAGATAAGCTTGCTACTTAAATTCAAAATGCCTAACATAGATCACTTTGAAGGATCCGGGGATCCCAAGACTCACCTAAGATAATATTATGGTCTTTTGAGACTTCTGGGCTTAGATTCTGAACAATTTGCTACGCTCTTCCCTAACTCCCTCAATGGTGTTGCACTAAAATGGTATTACTCTCAAGAGCCCAACCTAGTGAAGGAATGAGATGATATAGCATTTATTGCTCAGTATGCATATAACTCTCAACTGAATATCGCTATAAGGGACTTGGAGACGATTAAGCAAAAGCCCAACAAGACATTTTTGGAGTTTATCTCTTGTTTGTGAAACAAGGCAACAAAGATGGCCTCAAGATATATTAAGAAATACCAGTTTAGAATAATAATGAGAAATCTAGAGGTCGTGTACTATAAGAGGATGTTCACCATGCCCGTCGTTAATTTTCAGCAATTGATTCAATCGGGCACTTAGATGGAAGATTCATGAAGAAAAGTGTTGCCAACAGTAGTGGTACCAAAACCAATGAAGTAAATTTTCCTAGATACACTATGTGTAGTCGAGTGTATGGGTAGATAGGTCTCCAAGAAACTAGTAGTAGGATAACCATAGCTACAACCAACCAAATTGTATCCAAAATATAACCCATTAATAGAGTCAACTTGATAGAAAGCGTCGAGCACGTGAAGACTTCACACTACTAGGGATGAACTTATCCCAAGCCCTTGCCAAGATGACAAAAATGACAAACTCTGCCCTTTACTAGTAAGATCCATGCCCAACCCAATTTGACCAAATTAAGACGTCTCCAAGTACTCTCATTTCCACCAATATGTCGGCCATGATACCAGCAAATGTTAGAGATTTAAAAATGAAATCCAAAACCTCATTGAGAATGGTCTTGAGCCATCCTAGATTGAAAATAATCCCCAGCCTAATTACAAAAATGTAGCCCCACCAAATTTCTTTAATATGATCAAGGAATCACTCACTACCTTTGTTCACTCCACCTTAATCACCTCATTAAATAAACACAAACCCATTCTCACCCTAAAGTTCCTCCAAAACTTCAAGTTTAACATTCTTTGCAGCAGGGCCTTGGTCAACAAAGTTTGGGATAGTGAAATTGAAGATGATGGGAAGGTAGTGGTAAGAAAAGTGATTAGGAAAATAGTAGTAGACTAGAAAGGGGCAGATAGTGTAGTAATTCAGACAAAAAGTAATGAGCTGCACAGTTTCACCTTTGAGGAAGTAGCAGTAATTGACACAGCATATGTCGACCCATATATCAACTAGACGATTTTCCATATTATGAAAGAATTAAAATACTTTTTAGGAGTAGGTTTCAAGAAATATAGACAAGGGTTAAGAGAATTCTTGAATTTCAAGTAGCAGATTAAGAGATAGGGTTTAGGCTATAAGCTTGGCAGTAGTAGTAAGAAAGAGGGGGTAAGTTCTATGAGACTTTGAACGGACATTTCGTGAAAGAAGGAGAAGATTTTCCTTACAGCGGGTTCTTTGAGCCATGGGTGAACATGAGGACTCAAAAGAGGCAACTGAGATTTGAGATATTCTTCGACCTCAAATTTTTAGAGGAGAAAGCAACAACAAAGAAGAAAGAAGTACGACAAGAGAGTGATTGGGTCCAAAATCTAGATGGTGGATATATGAGTATCTTGATGATGAAAGAGGGTTACGTGAAAAGTTTCGATTCAAGCATGTTAATTAGGCCAGTTGATGTATACACCATCCCCTGTGAAATGTAGCACACCAAGGTTACCTCGCCAAGCAATAGAAAACTATTTGGTTATGTCTCCTTTTATTTCTCTTCTTTTAGAAACAATAAAGTGGCCAAGAATCATCTTTATCAAAGGAGATTGTTGAGAATGAGAAAAAAAGCATAGCCCATCCTAAAATGGATGAAACTCAAATCATTAATTTATGAACTGATGAAAATCCATAAGAAATTTGCATTGGGTCAATGTTATCTGAAAAAGAAAGTGAAAATCTAATAAAACTTTTACAAGACTATAATGATGTATTTGCATGATCATATGAGGACATGCCAGGCATTGATCTAGAGATTGTGTAGCATAAGATCACATTAAATCTAGAGGTCGAGCTAGTCAAACAAAAGTTAAGAAGAATGAGAGTGGATTAGGTAGTCAAGATCAAAGAAGAAATCCTCAAGCAGCTGCAAGCCAGTTTCCTAATGGTTTCTATGTATCCTTAGTGGGTAGTGAATGTGGTAGTAATACTAAAGAAGGATGGTAAGATCAAAGTATTATGAATTTGGCCAACCTTAAAGACGACTTCCCCTTGCATAATATAGATACCCTCATGGATAAGACAGTTGCCAATACCCTATTGTCATTTATGGAAGGTTATTTAGGGTATATCAAATTCTCATGGCTTCTAAAGACAGAGAAAAGACTACTTTTACTACCCATTGAGGGATTTTTTGCAATAGATTCATGCTGTTTGGACTCAAAAATATTGGGGCAACTTATCAAATGATAGCCACCACTCTTTTGCATGATATGATCCACAAAGAGGTGGAGGTATATATGGATGACATGATTACTAAGTTTGAAAGAGAAGAAGGAAATTTGGATGCCCCTAGAAGTTCTTTGACATAATTTAAAAGTATAAGCTTTAGTTGAATCCTAAAAAATGTGCATTCAGAGTCACTATTGGTAATTTCTTGGGCTTCATGATTAGTTAGAGGGGAATCAAGGTAGATCCGAAGAAGGTATTTGAAATTCTAGAAATTTTAGTGCCAAAAGATAGAAAAAAGAGGTCATAAGATTTATGGGAAGAATTCAGTATATCAACAGGTTCATTGCTAAGCTTACCCATACTTGCAAGACTATTTTTAAACTAATTAGAAAAGACCAGCTAGTGGTATAGAACGAACAATGTCAAAAAGCCTTTAAATAAATCAAAGACTATCTCAAGGACCCTCTAGTGTTGGTCCCACCCAAGCATAGTGATCCACTCTTGCTATAATTTTCTATCAGTAACACCTCCATGGGGGTCATCATAGCTCAAGAGGATGAAGACAAAAAAGAATGGGCGATCTGCTACCTCAGTAAGAAGCTCATGGCTTACGAGCTGAATTTATCTTAGGTGGAAAATACATGTCTCGCTCTAGTTTGAGCTGCCAAGAATCTCTAACACTACTTTCAGTCGTTCTCAATAAAAGTGATATCTCACTTGGATCCACTTAAGGGTCTATTTGAGGCTCTACCTCTAAGAGGAAGAATGATCAAATGGATGGTCATTCTCTCCCAGTTTGATCTTCAGTACGTGATCCAGAAGTTAGTCAAAGGGAGGATAATTTCAGATTTTTTGGCAGATTTCCCAGAAGGAAAGAAAGAGATTGAAGAATTCAACTTACAGGATGAAGAAATTCTTAAAATTGAAAACTATGAATGAAAGATATGCATTGACAGGGCAACTAATCAAAAAGGTTATGGGATCGGGGCAATGTTAGTTTCTCCAGAAGGAATCATCACTACCTTGTCAATTTGCTTGAGTTTCAAATCCACCAATAAATGTGACCAAATACAAAGCTTGCATCATTAGTCTAGAAGCACTTATTGAGATTGGGAAAAAGAGGTCACAGTGTACGGTGATTTTTCCTTAGTCATTTTTTTCAATCTCGCAAAGAATTGAAGAGAAAAGACTAAAGGATGATGCATTATGAGAGTCAACTAAAGAATTTGATTAAGTGCTTCAATAAGGTAACCTTTGTTTATCTATTGTGGGCTTAGAATCAGTTCACTAATGCACTGGCCACTCTAGCTTCAATGCTGGAAATGCCTAAAGGGGTTGAGGCAATTCTGTTAGTGGTCGAGCAGAAGGATAAACTGGCCTACTGTATAGCTATCAAGATCTAAGCTCGATCATCTTATGGTTTACCTTGGTACACCCATATCCAAAACTTTTGACAAAAGGCAAAATTTTCTGCCAATAGTAAAAAAATGAGATAAGTGAACGATATAGTCATTGGCCTCCTAGTTTTTCATTTATGTTGGGAGACTTTACAGGAGATTGATCGATGGGATCTAACTACTTTGTGTAGACGAGAACACTGCTAAGAGAATCATGATGGAAGTGTATTTACGCCCAAAAGTATAACACGGTAGTAGTAGTACAACTTTGGGGTGTCGATTCCACAGGGAAACAAGTTAAGTACAAAGTAAAATGTGTAAACCTTAAAACGAACGATAAAAGTTAAAAGAAAGATTTTTGGGTTTTGATAATGAGATAATGTAAGAAAAATTGCGTGAATGTAAATGAAATATAAATAAGAAATAAAAAGGTTCCGGGAATCCTCCTTAGGTTCGTTCCCAATTTTCACTCTTGATTCAATTGATTTTATCTCGATTGCAAGTTTCACATCCCAAACAAGCAATCGGAATATATTCAATCTAGTGCATTTATAACTCTAATATAATTGCTACAAATTACTCATTGATTTCGGTTCAAGCACACAAGACCGATCTTAAAGATTATCAAGAAACAACAATATATCACAATGACAATATCGCAGTAATGGACAATCAGTAAAATAATTCTATCGGAATCAATCACATCCAAACAACATCAATAAACGACAATATATCACAATGACAATATCGCAGTAATGGACAATCAGTAAAATAATTCTATCGGAATCAATCACATCCAAACAACATCAATGGAGGAGAAGGATGCAATCACCAGATTAAGAGAATCTAAAAGAAGAAGAATAAAAAGTGCATCTATCACATGAACTCAAATCCTTCTTACTTAATCAATGAATAATTCACAAACAATATTCAACAATAAATTCATACAACCGAATCAAGAAAAGGAAAAAAGGAACAATAAATCCCTAAGGATTCATACCTTTCCCTTGTATGAAGATTAGTTGGCCATGAAACTCAAGGTGGAAGAACAATATGGATGCTCTCCCCTTGATTTGGCCATGGAGTTCAAGTTGGAAGAACAATCTGAATGCTCTCCCCCTTGATTTCCAGCCCTTAAGAAACTTAGAAATAAAATGGAAGAATGCTGGATTTGGATCCCTTGGATTCTATCTTTTTTCTCTCCTCCTCTCTTGAAATGAATGTTAGCTGCACACTCTTTAAGCATCTATTTATAGATCACAAGTAGTTAGGGGCATTTTGGTCCAAAAAATGTCATTGTGCAGCCCTAATTTAGTCTTGGACCGAGTAGGAGCTTGAAAGTGAGAGTGCAGCGCTGGAAAGTGAGGGGTGCGGCGCTAGGTGGATGCTGATCTGGAGGACTGACATATGTCTACTAAAACTGCCATAACTTTCTCTAGAAAACTCCTTTTTACGAACTGTAAATTTTTCAGAAAATAGACTTCTGGATCTTTCTAAGCATATATGGCTCATCTCCTGGTTCTTCCTACATCAATACAGTTTAATCTGTAAAGATGATTGATCTGTATGGGAAATTCTGGCAATTTAGTGAAACTCTTTTAGCTTGTATGCAGATGTGCACACACTAGTGTGTCTACCCTTACCTTGCTCCAAAGTGATGCACACACTTGTGTGCAGTCTTTTAACTTACTGTAATTTATTACTTCAATCTTAGTTTAGACTTTAACCATCTTTGAATCATATTTGGACATGTCTAAACCTTGGACAAATACGAGCACCGACACCCAAGATCTTTTGGCGCTTTAAACATGGATCGCTTTACCTTCTCTTTTATACTCAAAGCACCTGAAAATGCATTGAATTAAGTCAATGATTTATGAATATCACTTTAGAGTTATTAACATGTAAAAGTACGATTACAACCGAGATCAACCCTAAAATTCTAACAATTAAGTATTGTTTAGATGCATTATATGACTCTCATCACAATCCCCAACTAGCTTATTGCTAGTCCCTAGCAATTCAAGCGAAAGACATGAAATGAATTCTTTATTTAGAAATCAAAGCAAAATACAGAAATACTAGTGTTAACCAAGAGTGATTCAAAAATCTTTGTCTCAAAAATCATGCATAACATACAACAAATAGAATCATTAAATATCACTTAAGTCCAAGAATAATCCAAATGTCAACCTTAAAATCGTTATCGACTCTTAACAATCATCTTACCACAATACATTAGTCCGAACACTCGGACGATTTTATGCACAAAATTCATGAATACAAGTCTTAGCCTTTAAAAACATAATAAATTACGTGATATCAATCACAAACCAAGCTCCATAGGCTTACTTTTCAAATCACTCTCCACTTATGTAGAAAAATCACACTACATCGGATCAATAGGTCTTTATAAGCTTGTAATGTTAGGCTAGGGTGAAGGTCAAGAAAGAATGAGAAAGTTTAAACAATTAAAAGAACTAAGTCTCTTAATTTAAACACAACCACTTTAAGAATAAGATAACCTTACTTCAACACCCAACTCTTTCAACCATTTTTTGAGCATTTCTCGCAATAAATCACAATTTTTTTTCTTTTCTTCTTTCGTTGCCATAATTCATTTTTTTTCTTTTTTTTTATTTTGGCATAAGACCATTCACCTCCTCTTTCATTCTTTTCTTTTCTTTTCCATAACTCCCAACTTATCTCTTTTAATGTAGTTGGGTTATGGTAGTAATATTTTCTCATATTTCCACCCTTACTCTTCTTAAGTGCTTCTCAACAAATGTGTATAAGTAAGTTCTTTTAAAAGAAAGGTAAGGATAAGATATTTTTAAGCTCATAAAGGTAAGTAAATAGTTTATCGAAAGAAATAAGGTTCAAATTTTTTTTTCTTTTCAAGAAAAAGGCTCAAAGAGGTGACTAGCGATAAATATAACAAGGGTAAGTTTGAAAGGCTCAAATGGTTCAAAAATGGCCTATATCATATCCTAAGTAGTGTGCATTCTATGATTTTCACCTCAAGTGATTATCAAATAAGTTCTAGAGCTTGTTGAGACCGCAAAAGTATTCACAAAACAATCGCACATAAAACTTCTCTAAATGCTTTAGACTAATCATGCAATCTTACCACAACCTAGGGTCTCAAACCAAACAAAAATTGACACTTAATTTATTCTCAAAGCGAAGCAAGATTTAACTTCTTCTAAACACTATATACTATCTCAATTAGGCTCATATCATCGACATATGAATTAGCTCCAAGGCTAACACAAAGCATGCTAAAAACAAACAAAAAGGTAAAATGACACCAAGCAGTTCAATGAAAATCATGAAAAACAGAAATATGTTTCCTCCACCCCCAACTTAATGTAGACATTGTCCTCAATGTGAAAGCAAAAGATAAGGAAACTCCTTTTGTAGCCAAAAGTGCACAGAAGCTGAAAATGATGCACCACCATTTAAACTACTTTGTATATTTGTCCCTGAAAAAGAAATACAAAAGTAAAACTGGAAAAAAGCAAAACACTAATAATAAACAAGAAAAAGAATTATGAAAAATAATAAAAATAAAAGGATATGTTATAGGATGCCTCCCATGAGCGCTAAGTTTTACGTCTTCAGCCAGACACTTTTATTCCCTCATAGACAAGCATGAGTTGAATGCACCAACAACTGCTTTACTGTTAAATTTGGTGCTTATGTGCTTCGGAGAGGCCTTAAGGATGTTATCAGTAACATCTATAGATTCTAGCTCAATATATGCTCTTTTGAAGCCATGGGTGAGGGTGGACTCTAATGGATTAAGGTGATGGACCTTTTCCATGAATGAGTCAATCATGTATACTTGGTGGTTCTCGTCCACATCCTCTAATTTTTTCGTTGTTGGGATGTGTAACGGCTTACCACTAAGTGTCTCAATGGCATTCACCTATTTTTTATTTTGTTGCGCTAGGTGCTGACCATAGGATGTGGATGGAGCTTGAGAAGGGAACTTACCTCGCTCAGTCACACTCAAGTAGCTCGTCAGCTTGGACACTTGGCTCTTTATCTCTTTATGTTCTTCAACAACCTGCATAATTAAAGATTCAAGCCTTTGATTAGTCTTATCCTGTGCCTCAATAAAAGCATGCCAAGTGTCTTCTAAAGAACTCCTAGAAGATACAGGTGCATGATATGGTCAATGATATGGTGCGGGGGGTTGTGCAAGCTGTTGGTTTTCAGACTTCTAGCTGAAATTGGGGTGATTTCGTCATCCCGGATTATAGGTATTAGAGAAGGGTGTAGAAGGCTTCGTGTACATGCCTAAGGCATTACATTGTTCCTTATACATCCCTCTCATCTCAGTAAATGTGGGACACTCTTGGGCGAGATGATCTACCCCGCCACACACAAAACATAGTTCAAAAGATTTTGCATAATTAACCACGTGTGTTGGCTTTGAGCTTTTAGTCTTTAATACCTCTAGTTCCCTAGTGAGCATCTCGACCTTGGCCTTAAGGTTATCCTCTTCCCTAAGATGGTAAATTCCATCACCATTTAGGTTCTCTATAGGTCGTTACCTATTTGTGCTCTCAGTAGCACTAGGTTGAGTCCAAGTGTGAGCTTTTTCAGCAAGCACATTGAGGTACTCTATGGCCTCATCAGGATCTTTCTCCAAGAACCCACCATTATACATCATCTCTACAAATTGGCGTTCTCTATAGGTAAGACCCTCATAGAAATAGCTCAATAAACGCCAATCTCATACCCATGGTGAGGGCACATACTCAGTAACTCTTTAAATCTCACCCAAGACTGATACAAAGTCTCGCTGTCCTTTTGTGGAAAGGTGGAGATTTGTCTTTTTAAAGCATTGGTCTTGTGTTGGGGAAAGTATTTATTAAAGAATTTCGAGTCGTCTCAGTCCACGACCCAATGGATCGTGGTCTTAGTGAGTATAGCCAACTCTTAGCTCTATCCTTCAAAGCGAAAGGAAAGAACTTAAGCCTAACAATGTCATTGGTTTCATCGTGACTATGAAAAGTCACGACTACTTCCTCAAACTCTTTAATGTGCACATATGGGTTTTCATTATCCAAGCCATGAAAAGTAGGGAGTAATTGTATCATCCCTGGTTTAAAATCTAGTTGGCAAGTATTGGCTGGAAACATGATGCATGATGGTGTGGCTGTGCATGTAGGGTGGAGGTAATCCTGAAGTGTCCTAGCAACATTCTCATTAGGATTATCGGCCATATTAACAAAGTCCTCTAAATTTTTGTGTGGGGGTGCACTATGGTTTGATCTAGGCGAGGTTTCACCAACAGACGTGGAAGGAGAGGGTAACTCTAATTCGGGTCCTCTAATGAATTTACCTCAAGAATCTCTCGATCTAAGCATGTGCCAATTAATTTAGAGGGGAAAATAAAATAAAATAAATAAAACAGGAAAATAAAATAAATAAAACAAGGTAATAAAAGAAAATTAGAAAATAAAAACAAAGGTAAAGGAACAATATTACCGTATTTACAAACTGCTGAAAAGAAAAATATTTACAATTCTTTTACCGTCACACTCAAAGTTGACAAGCTTCCTTGTACTTAAGCTTGTTTCCCCGGCAACGGCGCCAAAATTTGATTACGCCCAAAGTATAACACAGTAGTTGTAGTACAACTTTGGGGTGTCGATTCCACAGGGAAACAAGTTAAGTACAAAGGAAAATGTGTAAACCTTAAAACGAACGATAAAAGTTAAACGAAAGATTTTTGGGTTTTGATAATGAGATAATGTAAGAAAAATTGCGTGAATGTAAATGAAATATAAATAAGAAATAACAAGGTTCCGGGAATCCTCCTTAGGTTCGTTCCCTATTTCCACTCTTGATTCAATTGATTTTATCTCGATTGCAAGTTTCACATCCCAAACAAGCAATCGGAATATATTCAATCTAGTGAATTTATAACTCTAATATAATTGCTACAAATTACTCATTGATTTCGGTTCAAGCACACAAGACCGATCTTAAAGATTATCAAGAAACGACAATATATCACAATGACAATATCGCACTAATGGAAAATCAGTAAAATAAATCTACCGGAATCAATCACATCCAAACAACATCAATGGAGGAGAAGGATGCAATCACCGGATTAAGAGAATCTAAAAGAAGAAGAATAAAAAATGCATCTATCACATGAACTCAAATCCTTCTTACTTAATCAATGAATAATTCACAAACAATATTCAACAATAAATTCGTACAACCGAATCAAGAAAAATAAATAAGGAACAATAAATCCCTAAGGATTCATCCCTTTCCCTTGTATAAAGATTAGTTGGCCATGAAACTCAAGGTGGAAGAACAATATGGATGCTCTCCCCTTGATTTGGCTATGGAGTCCAAGTTGGAAGAACAATATGAATGCTCTCCCCCTTGATTTCCAGCCCTCAAGAAACTTAGAAATAAAATGGAAGAATGCTGGATTTGGATCCCTTGGATTCTCTCTTTTTTCTCTCCTCCTTTCTTAAAATGAATGTTGGCTGCACACTCTTTAAGCATCTATTTATAGATCACAAGTAGTTAGGGGCATTTTGGTCCAAAAAAATGTCATTGTGCAGCCCTAATTTGGTCTTGGACCGAGTGGGAGCTGGAAAGTGAGAGTGCAGCGCTGGAAAGTGAGGGGCGCGGCGCAAGGTGGAATCTGATCTGGAGGCCTGCCCTGTGTTTACTAAAACTGCCATAACTTTCTCTAGAAAACTCCTTTTTACAAACCGTAAAATTCTCCAGAAAATAGACTTCTGGATATTTCTAATCATATATGGCTCATCTCCTAGTTCTTCCTACATCAATACAGTTTAATCTACAAAGATGATTGATCTGCACGGGAAATTCTGGCAATTTAGTGAAACTCCTTTAGCATGTATGAAGAAGTGCACACACTAGTGTGCCTACCCTTACCTTGCTCCAAAGTGATGCACACACTTGTGTGCAGTCTTTTAACTTAATGTACTTTATTACTCCAACCTTAGTTTAGACTTCAACCATCTATGAATGTTGGAAATCACCTTGACAAGATGCCCAGGTGGTGATCTTCCAAACACCCAAGTCTGGAATGACTTGTAGAAAGAATTTTAGCAATCGAACACAAGAACAGAAAATCAAAGAATGAAAGAAGACAAGCAATTTGTTATCGAGGTTCGGCAATGTGCCTACGTCACCGTGAGTTCCTATGAACTCTCTGCACTAAATCAATCGTTCTTTACAATTCAGCAACCCCCTCCAAGAAACCTCAAGTTCTTGAAGGAACCAAGAAGAGAACTAGAAAGTGATAGACCTATTACAAAGCTTTCTAATAATTCTATACTACCCTCTCTTCTTTACAACCAGCCTCTCTACAATGAGTCCCTCTTGCATGTATGTTTCTTTGCACTCTCACACAATTCTCTCATTCACACACATGTCTCACAAGTTACATCATCACATTCTTGTGTCTTCTTGCTGTTGAGATTGAACCTAGGTGACCCTTTATATAGTGCACAAACTTCTTGTCCAATCTTGTATGTCATTCTCCACCTTTAGATCTTGATGACCACTTAACCATGGCCCTCAATCAATCCTAAGTGGTGCTGTGTGTTTTAACCTTGCATTCATGCATCTAAGAGAAGGCTAAAGCATGTTGTCCATGTGTGCTGGCTAGTGCTACAGCGTTGACTTCCCAGCACTGCAGCTTTGAGTTTCTGTCCCTTGTGTTATTCCTGCCAGGTTCCAGTGCTGTAGCTTTGAGTTGCTGTCCCCTTCACACAACACCCTTCTACTTGTGTGCAGAAGTGCATGCACTAGTGCGCATGGCCTTCCCTTGCTCCAAAATGTAGCACACACATGTGTGCAGCCTTCTAACTTGTTGAACTTTGATCCTCCAACATCGGTTTAGACTTTAACCATCTTTAAACCATGTTTACACCTGTTTAAACCTTAGATAAATACCAACATTGAATCATGTTTGGATATGTCTAAACCTTGGACAAATACGAGCACCGACACCCAAGATCTTTTGGTGCTTTAAACATGGATCGCTTTATCATCTCTTTTGTACTCAAAGCACCTGAAAATGCATTGAATTAAGTCAATGATTTGTGAATATCACTTTAGAGTTATTAAAATGTAAAAGTGCGATTACGACCAAGATCGACCCTAAAATGCTAACAATTAAGTATTGTTTAGATGCATTATATGACTCTCATCAAAGTGCATGAAGGTACTGGAGGTCCGCACATGAATGAAAGAATGTTTGTAAGAAAGATCCTCTGCATTGATTATTACTATATCAGAATGGAGATTAATTATCCTAATTATATGAAGAAGTACCACAAGTGTTAGTTGTATAGCAATCTGCAACATTTGCCACCTTGAAAGCTCTTCAGCATGACCACACCTTGGGCTTTTGCTACTTGGAGCATAAACATAATCGATAAAATATCTCCCAAAGCATCCAACAGTAATAATATATATCCTTATGGCAATTGATTATTTCACCAAATAGGTAAAAGCCACACCATTTTACACCTAGAAGGCTAAGCATGTGGCACAATTCATTAGCCCGAACATCATCTGTCATTATAAAGTATCTTTTGAACAGATCTCTGACATTGGTATGTATTTCCAAGGCAAGGTAGTGGATTTACTCAATAAGTATAAATTTGAGCGCCATAAATACTCTCCTTACCGACCTTGTACCAATAGAGAAGTAGAAGCAGCCAACAAGAATGCCCATAGCATATTGGCTAAATTGATGGAGACTTATCATGATTGGCGTAAGAAGTTTCCTTTTGCATTGTATAGAAATCAAACTTCTATCAGGTCTTCTAAAGGCTCCACTCCTTATGCTTTAATCTATGGTATGGAGGTAGTTCTCCCAATCGAGGTGGAAAATCTTTCACTAAGGACAACCAAGGAAAGTCAATTGGAAGAGGTGGATTGGATTCAGATGTGATATGATGAGTTAGAATTGATTTATAAAAAGTGGTTGAAGGCTCTCTATTATGCCCAATGATATTAGAAAAGGGTTGCACAGGCTTTCAACAAGAAAGTAAAGCATTAGGATATCAAGGAAGGACATTATATGATAAAAGAACTCAAACTACTAGTCTATGACTCGGGAGATAAATTCAGACCAAACTAGTCAGGCCCATATCAAGTTAAGAAGATATTATTCGAAGGGGCCAATAGGAAAATCCCCAAAAGTCCTATTAGCAGACAATCCCCAAAAGTCTTCATAGTAGGCAAATCACCAAAAGTCTATATAGTAAGGAAATCACCAAAAGTCATCCTAGTAGACAAATCACCAAAAGTCCTCGTAGTAGGAAAATCACCAAAAGTTATCACAACAGGCAAATCAACAAAAGTCCCCTAGCAGGCATATCCCCAAAAGTCGTCACAGTAATCCCCAAAAGTCTTCACAGTAAGAAAATCACTGAAAGTCTTCACAATAGGTGATAACTCGGAATAAATCGTGTTATTATACTGCTTTTAGGCACGTTTTTGGTGTTGATCTTAAGCATTAGAATTGTGTTGCATGTGTTTTTAGAAATTTGATTTTAGTTTATCTTATTCTACTAATAGTTGTTTTAGTTGAATGATCAATACTAAGTCTTGGAAATCTTCTGTGCAGACACTTACTGGAGCACTAGAAGGGCAAAATGTGTGAAGGAGACAGAAACTCAAGGCTGCAGCACTGGAAAGATGGCGCTGCAGCACTAGAAGCTGGCATAAATAGAGGAATTTGGATAGAAAGTTGGCGCTGCAGTGCTGGAAAGTTGGAGCTGCAGCGCCAGAATAGGGTTCAAAATATGTCTCGGTGCTGCAGCGTTGGGATGTTGGTGCTACAGCGTCGGTCCACGGATTTTGAATATTATAAATAGAAACCCTAGTTGAACAAGGAGGGAGAGCATGGCTGTAGAAGAAAAAAACAGAATTTGGAGGAGATGAGACGCAAAAGGAGAGTCGGAGACACTCCGGGAGGCTACTCCGAAGCTTATAAATCATTCTTCTCCGGTTTTGTATTATTCTTATCTAGTTATGTTGATGTTTTATAATATGAACATGGGTTGTTTGAATATTATTATAGAGTAGATATTTTTGTGTTAAGGATAGATGGATCCTAAACCTATGTCATGAGTGCTATTTGGACAAGTTGGAATTTACTTTGTTTTTCAAAGAGTGTTTTATTGTTCTTAATGCTGTTTATTATTTAGATTCCATCTTGAGGCATGGTGATGTGTCAAATAGAGAAGCTATGCTTTTATGAATGGTTGAATTAATAAATATGATGTTGAATTGTTATCTATGCAAAGTCAGGGTAAAACATGCCATGAATGAAATAGGAGTAACCGACTAGGGATTCTAGGAAGTTCATGTGGTCTGTTTAAATCGTAACCGAATAGGGAGATTTAACTGAAAGGAATTCCATTGAACTTAATGCTTCTTAAGTTGAATTAATCTAGAATAGACCTGGAATAGGGATATTTGAAGTTGATGATTCTTGAGATTGTGGTTAGACCTGGAATATAGATAACCAATTTATTGGGGATTCTACCATCTTGAAAAATGTAGTAAACGAAACTTGTCCATTCAAAACTCTTGTCAATAATGGTTTAGGTGAAGTCGAGTCCTTAGCACGTTAGTTCATAAGAATCTTCATTCCAAAGTTTGCAAATCTTCCGTTATTTACTATTGCGTTCTGTTTTTCCCTTTAGTTAATTGTTAGTAAACTTTTCTCTGACGATTATTCGTTTGCTCAAATAACAGTAAGAGTTTAGTCATAATTTTTGTAGTACTTGTTCAGTCCTCGTTGGGAACGATATTTACTCATTATTTTATTACTTGAACGATTAGTGCACTTGCTAGTGTCAATTTCATCGCATCAAGTTTTTGCAAATCACAAAAAGTCTTCCTAGCAGACAAATCCCCAAAAGTCCAAATAGCAGGAAAATCACCAAAAGTCCTTACAACATACAAACCAAAACCTCAAAGCATGTAACCCAAAACCTCAAAGCAAGCACAAGTTAATCCAAAAGTATCTCACAAGTGAATGGATGTTGGCTCTGTCACTTCATATACGTATCATTCTCTTAGGTGTTCCCATGATGCCAACTTTACCTCATAAAACGTTTGCTTTTATTCACGCATCGCATATTTGTCGTTCCAAAATTTTGAAGCAATTACGCACAACATTTGATTGGAACTCTCAAATTAGCCCTAATCAAAGGGGGACAAATTGTAGATACCCAATTTCGTTCTAAAATTTTGTACGAGCCACATGTGGGTTCCGATGACAAATCTTTGATCCTAATGTGCTTGAACTAGGTAAATTCAGAGGTTTGAATTTAATTTTGGAATATAACCAATTGCAAACCATTTTTATTCAATCCACTAAATCCACCTTAAGCTCAAATTAATTAGGCTATATTTGATTATACCAAATTCAAGCTTAAAGCCTTTAGTTCATTTTTACTTAACACAAAAACAACCAAAACCCATTAATTTTCTAGCCTAAGAAGTCCACCTCTTCATCACATAAAATATGCATTTTCCTCTCACTTATAGGCGGCCATATAAGTGTAAAAAGAAGAAGTTTTCTTCTTCTATTTTGCCTTATTAATTAGACATTTCCCTTTTAAGCTTTCCTTTTTTCCCATGTGTCAAAGATAAGATTTTTTACTTAAAAAAATGCACTTTCTCTTCCCCATGTGATCGACCACGTGAATGTAAGAGTGATAGGTTTTCTTCTCCCCTTTTGTCTTGTTAATAGGACATTTCCTTTCCAAGCTCCCACATTTTCCTATGTGTCAAAGTCCATCTTTTCCACCTAAAAAACTATACTTTTTCTTCTCTTTTTTTCCGGCCACATGTGTGCCATAAGAAGAAGTTTTCTCCTTCCCTTTTTGCTTTGTTAAACTCACCATAACATTTCAAGCTTCCACCTTTTCCACCTCAAAAATTGTTCCATATCTTCTTCCTATATGTGCCTAAGGAAAAGAAGTCTTCCTTTTCTTTTTTGCTTTGTTGAACATACTTTTTCTCTTTAAGCTTTCACTTTTTTCACATAAAAAATTGTACTTTTTCCTCACTCCATAACCGGCGACATGCATGCCTAAAGAGAGGAAGTCTTCCTCTCTCCTTTTTGCTTTACTAAAAAAACTTTCAAGTTATAGCTTCCACATTATCATCTCAAAAATTATCCTTTATATTCCCATGACCACCAAAGAGGAAGTATTCCTCTTATTTTCTTGCTTTGTTAAACACACCTTCCACTTCAAGCTTTCACTTAAAAATTTCCCTTTTCTCTTCTCCATTACCGGCCACCAAAGAGGATGTCTTCCTTTTCCTTTCTTACTTTATTAAACATATCTTTCACTTTTAGCCTTAACTTAAAAAATTCCCCTTTCTCTTCCCCATGATCGTCCACCGAAGAAGAAGTCTTCTTCTTCCTTTATTGATTTGTTAAACACACTTTCCACTTCTAGCTTTCACCTCAAAAATTCCCTTTTCTCATCCCTATGACCAACCACCTAAAGAGAGGAAGTCTTTCTATTCGTTTTGTTTTTTTAAACCCATCACACCTTTTTAAAAGTTGCACTACTCTCTTCACTTTCCTCATGGTTGGCTATATCTTTTCTTTTCTATGTTTTTGTTATCTCTTTTATTCATTTGGGCAGCCCACCTTCTTTTGATAATAACCCAATGTTAACACAAGAAAATAAGGAAGCACCATGAAGAGAGTGAGGGGTAGAGGCATAACAAAGAAAAATAGAAGTGTAGTTAGAAAAAAAAATTAAAGAAAAAAGGATAGAAAAAAAAAAGAGAGCAAAGAGAGAAACATAAAAAGAATAAAGAGAGAAACATAATAAAGAAAAGAAAGAAGCATAACAAAAGAGAAGAGAGCACACAAAAAATAAAAAAAATAGTTAAAAGTGAAACAAAAAGAAGAACAAGTGAGAGTTCATCAAACTAGCCACCCTCTTGCAATTGATTTTCTAATCTGCAATCAAACAAATCCTTTAAACTTACCAAATCCACTAGGGCATCCAAAATTTTCGAGGATTATCCTCGAACGTGGAAACTTTCTTTAGACAAAAAAGGTTAGTTAAACTTCTTTTGGTTATGAAACAAAATTGCTAACATGTTTTATGTGTTTGAACCACCTTGAAAATAGATTCAAAAATTTAGTTTGCTTTTTATTTGATGAAATCCATGATAGCTTCAATGTTCATTTTTAATTCCTTTATAATGCTCATTTTATTTCTTCTAAGTTGTGTGCTTTATTTCAATTTGTTACTAATCAGTTAGTTTTATTCAATTTATTCAAATCCACATATTTAGCTTAGTTCTAACCCACAAATATTTAATTCTTTATATGTCTATTTCTCTTATTTAAATTAGTATGCTTTAATCCGTTTCTTTTTTTAAAAAAAAAATTTGTACATCACAATCGATTTTAATCATTCCTTTGTCTAATGTTTAAAATAATTTTTCTTTTCTTAGTTGTATACTATTTTACATAAATTTTGGTGCCACTTTGTATGCATCTAAATTGTGAATGTGTTCTTTGCTTAGTGCATTGTAATGAGACTTTAATTAAAGTTTTGAATAATTTTCCTTGAAACAAAAAGGGCTAGACTTTGGTCTAGGCAAGAAAAGGAGCTTTAATTCCTCACTCTCTTATACCCAAATCTCCTGAGCCTTTGAATCTCTCACGCGGATCAGTGACAAAGGATTTGACCCCCTTCAAGGTTAAATGATGATTTCTTACCTACCATCCTTGCTTTATTCTCATATGACAAAGATCACTTTTCTAATACATTAACAATGCACTCGTAACGGGAGCCTTATAACTACTTATAAAGGTATTTTATTAAAATTGGTAGGTTTCACTCATTTCTATATGCCTATTCATCGTAATTTGTACCCTCGTCATATTATCCTTCCTCAAAGGGAGTGACCTTAAGCAATGAGCCGAATACATGTGTAATCAATGAAAAAGATGAGTACCTACATCTTTAGTGAAAGAATTTCCACCTCGATTGGGAGAACAACCTCCATATAATAAACTAAAGAGTAAAGAGCAGCTCCAATAGAAGACCTGATTGAAGTTCGAGATCCCCATAATGCAAATGGAAACTTTTCATACTAGTCATAATAAGTCTCTACCATTTTAGCTAAAATTCTCTTGACATTCTTGTTGGCTACATCTACTGCCCCATTAGTTTGAGGTCGGTAAGGAGAGGACTTGTGGCACTCAATTTTGTACTTATTGAGTAAATCCATAACCTCGGCTCGAAAATGCATGCCATTATCTGAGATCAGTTCAAAAGGTACTTTATAAAGATAGATACTGTTATGGTTAATGAATCGTGACATAAGCATAGCCTTCAAGGTGGAAAATAATGCTACTTCTACCTACTTGGCGAAATAGTTAATTTCCACGAAGACGTATTCATTACCATTGGAAATAATATGCCAATCATGTTTATGTCCTAAGTAGCGAATTGCTAGGTTATGGTCATACCGAAGAGCTCTCGGGGTGGTAAGTATTGTAAATTTTCATGCAGTTGACATTTATAGCACTTCTTCACATAATTACAATAATCATTCTCCCTGTTGATCTAGTAAAAATCTAAGCGAAGGATATTTATTGCCAAAATTCTTCCATTCATGTACAGGCCCTCAGTACTTTCATGCACTTCCATCATGTTTCTCTCAATAGTGTTCTCCTCTACACAGAGCAGTTGGATCCCATTGAACGATCTTGTGTAAAGTCTCCCGCCATAAATGACAAACTGGGAGGTTAGTGATTGTATCACTTACGTGTCTTTTTTCACTATTGGCAGGGAATTCCCCCTTCTATAGGAAGTTTTGGATATTAGTACTCTAGGGTGAACTATCAAATGATAGAGCTTAGATCTCGATAGCTGTATAATAATCTGATTCATCCTTCTGCTTGGCCACTAATGGGATTGTCTCATCCCCTTTAGGCATTTTCAATATTGAAGCTAGAATGGCCATTGTATCGGCGAGCTAACTTATAGCCCGTGGTAGAGAAGTAAAGGTTACCCTATTGAAGTATTGAACCAAATTTTTGAGATGACCGTGATAACACCTCATCCTCTTGACTTTAGACTTCCATTCTCTGTGAGACTAAAATTCATACACTGTGACCTCTTTTGCCCCAATCTCAACGAGTGATTCTAGACTAGCGATACAAGTTTGTTTAGTCATATTATTGGTGGATTTAAAATTCAGGCGAACTGATAAGGTAGTGACAATTCCTTCTGGAGAAACTAACACAACTCCAATCCCACAACCTTTCTGATTAACCACCCTATCGAAGTCAATATTCTACTCACAGTTTTCAATTTCTAGAATTTCTTCATCCGAGAAGTTAAATTTCTTAATCTTTCTTTTCTTCTAGGAAATATGCCAAATTATATAAAATTACTCTCCCCTTGACTGACCTCTGGGTCACGTATTGAAGATCAAATTAGGAGAGAATTATCATCGATTTGATCATCCTTTCGCTTAGGGTTGAGGACTCAAATAGATGCTTTAACGGATCTAAACAAGAGATCACTTTTTCTAAGAACGATTCAAAGTAGTGTTGGAGTTTCTTGGTGACCCAAACTAGAGTGAGATAAGTCTTTTCTACCCAAGAGTAATTCAACTCATAAGCCATAAGCTTCTTACTGAGGTAATATATGGAATTTTTTGTTTCCCTCTTCATCCTCTTAAGCTAATATGGCTCCGATGGAGGTGCTAGTGATGAAAAAGTATTGCAAAAGTGGAGCACCATTCTTGGGTGAAACCAACACTGGAGGGTTTTTTAGATAGTCTTTGATCTTTTTAAAGGGTTCTTAATATTGTCCATTCGATACCACTGGCTGGTCTTTTCTAAGTAGCTTAAAAATGGCTCACAAGTATGGATTATATCATTCAGGATAGTGGTGGCCATCCTCTAATAAGTTGCCCCATCATTTTTGAGTCAAAACTACATGACTCAATAGAAAAAGGTACCTCACTAGGTAGTATAGGTAGTCTTTTCTTTATTTTCAAGAGCCATGAGAATTTGATTATACATCGAATAACCGTCCATGAATGAAAATAGGGCATTGACAATTGTATTATTGATGAGGGTGTCTATATGAGGCAAGGGGAAATTGTCTTTAGGGATGGCCCAATTCAAATCCTTGTAATCCAAACATATTTTTATCTTACCATCATTTTTCAGTATTTCTATTATATTCATTACCCATTTTTGATACTTGGAAACCATCAAGAAATCATCTTGCAGGTGCTTGAGGATTTATTCTTTGATTTTGACTACCCAGTCTGCTCTCATTATCCTTAAATTTTGTTTAATTGGCCTAGCCTCTAGATTTAATGGGATCTTATCAATCTCCATATCAATGCCAGTTATGTCCCGTATGACCATGCAAATACATCTTTGTACTCTTGTAAAAGTTTTATTAGATTTTCACTTTCTTTTTTCACATAATGTTAGGTCAATGCAGATTTCTTGTGGATTTCCATCTATGCATAAATTAATGATTCAAGTTTCTTCCATTTTAGGTTAGGTTATGTTTTCTTTCTCATTCTCAACCATTTCGGTTTACAAATTTGATTCTTAGCTAATTTCGCTTAGGATTTTCTCATTATATAAGGAAGACTCAAAGTACTCAAAATCGTTCATCATTTCATTCAATTTTTTTATGAGTACATCATTGGACTTGAGGAGGGGGTCAGGGACATCATTTTACTGCTCTCCTTTGACTTTATAACAAGAAGAGAAAGAAAAGGATGCTTGACCAAACTCTTTGTTGTTGCCCAAGAAGGAAACCTTTGTGTACAATGTTTCACAGTGGCTAGTGTATCCATCAGCTAGATTGATTAACATGCTTGGATCAAAACCTTTCACTCGACCCTCTTTAATCATCAAGATAATCATATCCCCACCATCTAACTTTTAGACCCAGTCTCTTGCTTGTCATACCTCTTTTTTCTTTGTTGTCGCTTTTTCCTTGAAAATTTTGAGGTTGAAAAATATCTCAAATATCGGTTGCCTTTCTTAAGTCCTCCTATTCACCCATGGCCTATGGAACTTGTAATAAGAAAAATCTTCTCCTTATTTCATTAAATGCTCATTCAAAGTCTTATGAAACTTGTCCCCCTCTTTCTTGCTACTACTATCGAGCTTATAGCCAAAACCTTTTTTCCCAATTTACTGCTTGAAATTTAGGAATTCCCTCACCCTTTGTCCGTATTTTCCCAAACCCGCTCTTAGGAAGTAGTTCATTCCTTTTTATAATATGTAAAATTACCAAATTGAGGCATGGTTCATCATCTACTATGTCAATTATTGCTACTTCCTCAAAGGTGAAATCATTAAGATTCTTACTTTCAGTCTAAATACCAAATACAAGGGTGATGCCGACTTCATCCCTGAATAAGGTTATTACTTTGATTCTTGACTCTATATTTTATCTTCTGATGAAAAATTAAAGGCACTGACCCTAGATTGTGAAGCCATGGTCTACCTAGCAAAATGTTGAAAGATGTAGTGACGTCGATGACGTGGAAGTCAATCACAATATCATCCAGACTCAACTTGCATCTCAAGCTTACTATTTCGACTACCAAGCACTTATGTTGTGATAAACTCAAATGATCTGACTACTTGGGAGAAAGTCATCATGCACAAGTCCCAAAATTCATGTCATTCGCAAGGGTAAGACATTCAAAGCTGATTCGCTGTTAACCAACACCGTGGGTATTTTCTTCTCACGACACTCTATTATCAGATACAGAGCACTGCTATGGTTCTTTCCACATGGTAGGATATCTTTGTCATCATGGGAGGTGTTTGTCGGGATGTCCACCCCACCTAAATGATCCAGCAAGGATTATAAGTGCTTCTTTAAAGAAATTAGTAACCCCTAAATAGAGATATTAGTGTGTGTTTTCTTCAACTACTGCAACATTGGATCATCATCTTCTTCCTTCTCTTTCCCTTTAACTTTTTCCACTGTCACTCTTGATGAGTACTTGAAAATACACTAATATTTAGTGATTTCTCGGTATTATATGTGGGAAATTAGGTTTAAATCTTTCATTTTTACTTAATTGTCTTTAAAATGTGTTTTTCGGAATCACGGGTATTTTTGGTGTATTTTCAGGTCACAAGTTCTTAAAAATAATATTTAGATGAAAAAATAATATTGGCAAGAAGATCTGGAATATCTAGGATTAAACGGTTCAAAAATCAAAGTCAGAATGAGAGATGACGTTGTTTTATCAAAAGGAAAATAACTGAATTCAAAGAAGGACGCGTGCTGCAGCATGAGTTTTGCATGCTGTGGCCGTCTGTTCCCTAGAGTTTGGCGGGGGATGTCTACTGACATAAGCTGCAACAAACTTTTTTTGGGCTATGGCTAGCATAGCTGGAGAGGGCAATAAAAAAAATCCTAATGAATTTTGTGAGCCTCCATATATATACCAGTTTTACTTGTGCTGCACTTTTTCTTGTTTTGTGTCATATTTCCTTTTAGTTACTTTCTTATTTCATGTTTTCTTAAAAGTAGAAGTATTTTCCATTTCAATGTCTTTCCTTTTCCTAGGCTGCACTTTTTCCTATTATGTGTTATATTTCTTTTTAGTTACTTTCCTATTTCATGTTTTCCTAGTAGTAGAAGTATTTCCCATTTCAGTGTCTTTCCTTTTCCTAGAAGGAGTAGTATTAGTGTACTTTCCTTTTCTTTTCTAGGAGTTTACCTATATAAGGCCAGCTACCCTTGCCTTGTAAACATAAATAAAATTTTCCTAGACAAAAAAAGAGGGAAGAGAAAATTAAGAAGAATGTAGTTGCTATTTGTGATTAAGGAGATTTATCTGCATAGAAGACTCTTCAGGATTACTGTTGTTCACTTTCATTCTTCATTCTTCCCATCTTTCGTGTCTTTGAATATTTATTTTGTTTTTAATTTTATGATTATGTCTAGCTAATTTTATTTTTGGTTAAAGGTGATTTCAAAGCCCTATTGTGATTGAATATTCAGAGATTATTATCCATGTTTCTAATAAAATTGTTTATTTTATTCCATAAGAATTGTTATTTATCATTATTTTATTTTATTAGGGGTGGCCAACCAAATGAAATAAGGTAATTATCTATTGCTAGGTTAGGAATCTTGATCCGTAATTGTCTTGAATTTCTAATAAATGGTAGCAATTAGTAATCACTGATGATGGGATATTTTCGTGTGATTATTATATGGAACATAACTCAAGATAAATGAACTGAGCTTATGCATTTGTTTCTTGGACCAACCTATCTTTCTTAACCTAATACTTCTATTTTGTTAAATTTAGAGAGCTTATTCTAGGTTATTTAATAGATAGAGATTAAGTAAAGAGCTTGTTTTACTAAATGATTAACTAAGGAAAGATTGGGGTAATAGAGCTTATTATTATCTGTGGTTGGTAATTTTATTAGGAATTTGGGGATAATTATGATATTGATTCATCATTTCATGTCTAGTGGTGGAGAATGATCTTTTGACCAGTTTTCACATTATTGTTGCAAATTTTATTCAATTTGAATCATATTTTAGTTATCTGTCATTATTCATAATTTTTAGTTAATCATTTAAAAAAACCCCCAATTAGTTTATTAGGTTGTTTTGAATTTAATTTAGTTTAAGAAATTATTTAGTTTAATTATTTATATTTTTTCTTTTAACAATTAAGTGTTTAATTGAATTAATTTACAATCCTCTGTGGGAAATGACCTTGCTTTTCACTATATTTCATACGATAATTTTTAGAGCAAGGAATTAATTTACATGTCTGTTTTTTGGCGTGCCAAATTTTGGTGCCGTGTCGCCAGGGATTGTTAAATTGCTTATTTGTTAATTTTTGTTTTGTTTTTCTTCTTCTTTTTCAATTAAATTTGAATGCATCAGAGTCCCTACAACTTGAGATCAAAAAGACCCATCTCAGAAACATTTGGTCGGGCAGTCCACACAGCCCTCCCATCTAGTTCGTCAAGCGACTCATCAGCTGATTTGGACTACTCTAGAGGTCGCTTTTGAACTCAAATTGCGAATGATTCATCTCCTGCTGACATTCCACGATTTTGCGGAGAAGTTCCAAATAAGCATCTCAAGGAATTTATGTGGTGTGTTTAAGCATGGAACCGACCGAGATTTCTGAAGAGCAAGTCAAGTTGAGAGCCTTTCCATTCTCTCCGGCTGATTCAACAAAGGAATGGCTCTACTATTTAACTTTCGGCACTATAACCACATGGAATGATATGAAGAGGCTATTTCTGGAGAAATATTTTCCTACATCAAAGGCTGCAAACACCAGGAAGGAAATATATGGTATTCGGCAGTACAATGGAGAGTTATTTATGAATACTGAGAGCATTTTAAGAAACTTTGTGCTAGCTACCCTCACTACCAAATTAGTGAACAACTCCTCATCCAATATTTCTATGAAGGACTAATGCTAATGGAGAGGAGTATGATTGATGTCGCTGGTTGGGAAGCCTTAGTGGATAAAATGGCGGAAGCCGCAAGGAATTTGATTGCAAACATGGCAACTAACTCCCAACAGTTCAATAGCCGACATGAACCACCACCACCACCTAAGAAAGTGAATGAGGTAGGGACAACAACAATTGAGCAACAATTTTCCCACCTCACTTCACTCATGCAATAAATGGTTGTGGGGAACATGCAACAAGCCAAACCATGTGGAGTTTGTACGATGATAGGGCATCCAACTGATATATGCCCAAGTTTGCAAGAAGGCAACACGGAGCAAGCTAATGCCATGGGCGGATTTCTTGGTCAACAAAGGTAGAGATATAACCCTTTCTCCAACACTTACAATGTTAGATAGAGGGATCATCCTAATTTTAGCTATGGGGGAAATCAACAAAATGCTCTAAATGCCATTCTCAATCGGTGACCGGGGTTCAATCCACAAAGGATGCAATAGCCGTACCAAGCTAAACCTCAACCCAGTCCACAAAACTCAGGTACATCTCTAGAAGACATAGTAAAAGCCCTTGCTACCAATACAATGCAATTTCAATAGGAAACCAAGGAAAGTATCCAGAGTTTGGAGAATCAAATGAGCCAACTGGCTACAACAATGGGTAAGTTAGAAGCACAAGGATCATGAAAACTCCTATCTTAAACTGTGGTTAACCCAAAGGAGAATGCTAGTGAAGTCACATTGAGAAGTAGAAAGCTGCTTGACATTTCACCACATGCACTATCAAGCACGCCATCCACAAAAGGAAGAATAAAAAAGGAAAGCCATTCTAGAGGAAGATGAAGGTGAACCATCCACTAATAATTCGTCATCCCTCAAGGTAACTGCCAAAACATCTAACTCTTCCTATGTTACGCCTCCACCTTTTCCCCACAGGTTTACTAATTCTAAAAAGGAAGAACAAGATAAGGAGAATCTGGAGACCTTCCGCAAGGTGGAGGTAAATATACTTCTTTTGGACGCAATAAAGTAGGTGTCGTGCTATGCCAAGTTCCTGAAAGAATTGTGCACCAATAAGCAAAAGCTGAAAAAGAATGAGCAAAGAAGTGTGGGGGAAAACATCTCAGCTGTGCTACAAAGGAAGCTTCCACCCAAGTGCAAAGATCCAGGAACTTTCACCATTCCATACACAATCAGCAATACCAGGTTTGAAAAAGCTATGTTAGATTTAGGATGTGATGCCTTATTCTATTTATACTT
Organism: Bretschneidera sinensis; assembly: GCA_023935145.1. Lineage (NCBI taxonomy): Eukaryota > Viridiplantae > Streptophyta > Magnoliopsida > Brassicales > Akaniaceae > Bretschneidera > Bretschneidera sinensis. The sequence goes on along the minus strand of CM043699.1, from coordinate 76,211,394 downwards.
CTGTTAGTATTTGTCTAAGGTTTAAACATGTCTAAACATGGTTCAAAGATGGTTAAAGTCTAAACCAAGGTTGGAAGATTAAAACACAGCATGTTAAAAGAGTGCACACCTGTGTGTGCATCCATTTAGGTATGTGTGCAAACCCCTAATCGACAAAGCAAAGTAGTGTGCGCCTCACCACCCCTTCACTAGCGCCTCACCGTCCCTTCACCAGCACTGCACCACCCAGAACATGGTGCAAAAGAGCTTTGCCTAGTGCCTCACTGCCCCCTGTTTAGTGCTTAGGCGCTAGGCACACTGAAGCACACATGGACAGCTTGTTTAAACCTCCTCTTAGGTACGTGAATGCAAGGTTAAAACACACAACACCACTTACAATTGATGAAGGGCCAAGGTTAAGTGGTCATTAAGATCTAAGGGTGGAGATTGACTCTCAAGATTGGATAAGAAGTTGGTGCACTATATAAAGGGTCACCTAGCTTCATTCTAGACATATTGTTGTGACATAATTTGAGATCAATTGTAAAGAGTGATAAGGCACAATACAAGAGAGAATTGTGTGAGAGTGCAAAGACACAAAACACAAGAGGCACTCATTGTAGAAAGACTGGCTGTAAAGAAGAGAGAGTAGTATAGATAGAGAGCATTGTAATAGTTCTTATCAACTTCTTTCTTCTCTTCTTGGTTTCTTCAAGAACTTGAGCTTCTTGAAGAGGGTTACTGTAATTGTAAAGAACCATTGATTTAGTGCAGAGAATTCAGAGGAACTCATGAGGACGTAGGCTATTGCCGAACCTTGATAACAAATCGCTTGTTATATTTTCTTTCATGCTTCCGATTGCTGTATTTCTTTCTACAAATCATTCTAGACTTGGGTGTTTGGAAGATCACCCCCTGGGCATCTTGTCAAGGTGATTTACAATAGTGGTATCAGAGCCGTAGAAGCTTGCACAGCTGGGTAACTGAGCAAGAACAGAAGGTGACGGAGTCAAGACTCCAAGAATCAAAGATCAACTTCTTAGGTGATCAAGAACGGAGTAAAGATCAAGATCAGATCGTGTTCTTGAGGGTGATTCAAAAACGATGTTAAGATCCATCTTCGATCGTGTTCTTAAGGTTAAAGAAAGCATTTGTGGGTAGTGCATAAATCTGGGATCTTGTCCGTAAAGATGACTTCAAATTTCATGGTTGAGAAATTTGATGGAAAGGAAGATTTTTCCCTGTGGAAGCAGAAGATCAAGACGGTTCTAATGCAACAAAAAGTTGACTTGGCTATTGGAGAAGATGATGCTTTTCAAGCAAGTGTCACGGAAGACTAGCGGGTTGAGATGAAGAAGATGGCTTATAGCACCATTTTCTTGCACATATCGGATAGTGTCACAAGGGAGTGCGGAGACTCGGAAGATCCGGCTGTCATATGAAAAAAACTAGATGAGTTGTTTCTTACCAAAACTCTCCCTAACAAGATTTATCTTCTTAAAAGAATCTTTGCTTTTAAAATGGATCCTAGTAAAGAGTTACAAGATAATCTTGATGTCTTTAATAAGCTAGTTCAAGATTTGAATAGTTGTAGCATTACATTTCCGGATGAACAATTGGCTGTTATCTTGTTAAATTCTCTTCTTGATTGCTTTGATAATTTGATTAATGCTATTGAGTATGGAAGAGATACTTTAACAAAGGAGATTGTGCTCAATGCCATAAGGGCACATGATTTCAAAGCCGAGATGAAGGAAACATCAAGTGGAGATGGGCTGTTCATAGGAGGAAGGCCAGTAACTCGGAATGGCAGTAGCAACCATGGCAACTAGTAGGAAAAATCAAGAGGTAGAGGGCAAAGCCATGGGAGAGCACATTCCAAATCAAGATTTGGATAGAGGTGTTTCCACTACAACAAGGAGGGCCATTTTAGAAAAGATTGCAAGAAGAAGATGTGGGATAAGAGAAGAAGCCACACCAACAACGGAGAGGCTTCAGTTGCCAAGGGAGAACAGTAAGATGATGTTCTTGTTGTGTGCTCAAATGTGAGCAGGAGGCAAGGCAGCAAAAATTGGATTCTGGATTTCTGGTGTACTTATCACATGTGCCCTCACAAGGAATGGTTCAAGAATTGCAAGGAGATCAATAATGGAAGGGTCTTCTAAGGGAATGATAATTCTTTCCAAGTGGGGGGATTGGAGACATCCAATTGAGGATGTTTGATGGAGTCACAAGGCTGCTGCGAAATGTGAGGTATCTTCCAGATTTGAAGAGAAATTTGATCTCATTGGGGCAGCTGGATTCCATGGGGTATACATGTAAAGTAGAGGGAGGAAAGATCAAGGTGACCAAGGGATCTTTGGTAGTGATCAAGGCAGCAAGAAACGATGGACTCTATGAGATGATCGGAGAGATAGAAATCAATGATCAAGCAGTAAGCTTGATGGCTGAGACGGATAGGGCAACCCTTTGGCAAACTTGCTTGGGACACATGAACGAAAAGGGCTTGAAATTCTTAGCAATGATGGTCTACTTGGAGGAGACAAAGTAGAGAAACTAGATTTCTGTGAGGGTTGCATTCTTAGGAAGCAACACCGGGTCAGCTTCAACACCGGAGTGCACAAGTCTAAGGGGACTCTTGACTGCATTCATTCGGACCTTTGGGGACCAGCAAGAACACTAACACAGGGAGGTAACTTTTACTTTTTGTCTTTAATTGATGATTATTCAAGAAGGGTGTGGGTTTATTTACTTAGAAATAAATCGGATGCCTTGAATAAATTTTTTGTGTGGAAGAAGTTGCTGGAAACTTAAACGGGTAGGGTAGTTAAGGCTTTATGAACCGATAATGGCTTAGAATTTTATAATAAGGATTTTGATAAATTCTGTGAATTAAATGGCATTCTAAGATATAGAATGGTTGTAAAAACACCTCAACAAAATAGAGTTGCTGAGAGAATGAATAGAACCCTTATGAAAAAGGTTAGGTGCATGTTAATAGGATCTGGTTTACTAAAATATTTTTGGGGAGAAGCTGTGGCTACAGCTGCATACTTTGTAAATAGATTACCCTCTAGAGCTTTAGAGCTCAAGACTCCCATGGAGATGTGGAGTGGGAAACCCCCTGAATTAAGCAACCTTATGACTTTTGGGTGTGCTTTATATGCACATCAAAAGGAGGATAAACTTAGCCTAAGATCTAGAAAATGTGTATTTCTAGGATATGGTGATAGGGTTAAGGGATATAGGTTGTGGTCCTTAGAAAAGAAAGGTATGAAACTGATTATAAGTAGGGATGTTATTTTTAATGAATTGTTATTTTCCTACTTGGAGAAAACTAACCCTGTAGGGGCTAGTGAGCAAACCAGTCCGAAAGTTGTGGAGCATCGCATCAAAGAGAGTTCGGTTTAGGTAGAGCAAGGAAGACAAGAGGGTTCGGACCAGGTAGAGCCCTTGGATGAAGGCCAAGCTCAAGAAACTCAAGAAGAGGCTGAACAAGAAGAGGTTGATGCAACAAGTCATAATGACTACCAGCTCACAAGAGATCTGGAAAGGAGGGTGGTTAGACCAGCTTTGAGATATGGGTTTGCGGATGCTAATGTAGCAGCTCCTTGGACAGAAGGAGAGGTTGAACTAGAAACTTACACGGATGCCATGGAGTGTAAAGATTTGTCAAAGTGGCAGCTGGCTATGGAGGAAGAAATAGATTCTTTGATGAAGAACAACTCTTGGGAGTTGGTGCCCAAATCAGAAAAACAGAGAGTTGTGGATTATAGATGGCTCTAAAAGATCAAAGAAGGGAATACTCTAGGCGATGAAGTCTGGTATAAAGCTAGGCTGGTGGCGAAGGGGTTCACACAAAAAGAAGGCATAGATTTCACCGAAATCTTCTCACCAGTTGTGAAGTACAAGACGATACGGATAGTGTTAGCATTGGTGGTCCAATTTGATTGGGAAATCGAGCAAATGGATGTGAAGACAGCGTTCTTACATGGAGAGCTCGATGAGACCATTTTAATGAGGCAACCCAAAGGCTATGAGGAAGGAAGGCTGGGAGAGTTGGTGTGCAAATTGAAGAAATCTCTCTATGGCCTGAAGCAATCACCTCAGCAATGGAATAAGGTTTGATTCCTTTGTAATCAGCCTAGGTTTCTTGAGGAGCTACTATGATTCATGCTTGAACTATAAGTGGCAGAAGTTTGAGGAAGTGGTGATCATCCTCATCTATATTGATGATATGTTGCTGGTTGGGAGCAGCATGGAGAGGGTAAGGAAATTGAAGGCTTAACTCAGTGAGGAGTTTGAGATAAAGGATCTTGGCCATGCACAGAAGATCCTTGGGATGTGTATCATCTGGGAATGGGAGAAAAACAGATTGAAGATCTCTCAAACTTCCTATATAGAGAAGATGATATCTAAGTTCTCTCTGAAAGATAGCAAACCAATGAAGGTTCCCCTTACTGGTCATTTCAAGTTCTCTAGCGATCATTATCCAAGATCAGAGGCAGAGAAGAAGGAAATGGAAAAAGTCCCTTACTCTAGTGCAGTTGGTTCTGTTATGTTCACCATGGTAAGCACTAGACCTGACATTGCTCATGCAATGAGTGTTCTCAGTTGGTTTATGAGTAATCCCGAAAAGGAGCATTGGCTTGGGATGAAGTGGTTACTGAGGTACTTGAAGTGAAGCCCAGAAGTAGGATTGGTTTATGAGAAGATGGGTAAGTCCATCTGCCTTGAGGGTTTTGCAGATTCGGACTATGGAGTAAACTGGGATAAAAGGAGATCGATTACCTCCTACTTCTTCAACTTAAACGGATGTTGCATAAGTTGGAAGGCTCAGTTGCAGTCGGTGGTAGCACTCTCAACAACCGAGGCTGAGTATATAGCAGCTATAAAGGCCATTAAGGAGGCTATCTGGTGCAAAGGGTTGCTAGAAGAGATGAAGGCATTGGAGGAGCAGGTTGTGGTGTTTTTGGATAGTCAAAGTGCATTGCACTTATGTAAGAATCAAATGTTCCATGAGAGGACAAAGCATATGGATGTTCGGTATCATTTCATTTGGGAAAATGTTATGAAATGATGCATCCATGTGGACAAGATAGCCACGGAAGAAAATCCTACGAAATTAGGTACTAAAGTTCTACCTCTAAGTAAGTTCAATCATTGCCTTCGACTACTTAGGATTGGAGTTGGTTAATTGATGACTCAAAATGAGTTTGGATCCGGAAGCTCTCTGCACAATGGTTCGGGTTTAAACACTTAGACAAAGGTAGAGATTGTTGGTATTTATCTAAGGTTTAAACATTTCTAAACATGGTTTAAAGATGGTTAAAGTCTAAACCAATGTTGGAAGATTAAAATACAGCATGTTAAAGGAGTGCACACATGTGTGTGCATCCATTTGGGTGTGTCTGCACACCCCTAATCAACAAAGCAAAGTAGTGCGCACTGCTATGTGAAGGGCAACATCAGTGTGCGCCTCACCACCCCTTCACTAGCACATCACTACCCAGCAAGAATGTTGTTTGAAAAAGGGCAGCACCAGCCCTCAACCAGCACTACATCGCCAAGAACGTGGTGCAAACGAACTTTGCCTAGCGCCTCACCGCCCCCTGTTCAGCGCCTAGGCACTAGGCACACTGAAGCACACATGGACAGCTTGTTTAAACCTCCTCTTAGGTACGTGAATGCAAGGTTAAAATGAATAGCACCACTTAGGATTGATGGAGGGCCATGGTTAAGTGGTCATCAAGATCTAAGGGTAGAAATTGACTCTCAAGATTGGACAAGAGGTTGGTGCACTATATAAAGGGTCACCTAGCTTCATTCTAAACATATTGTTATGACATAATTTGAGATCAATTGTAAAGAGTGGCAAGACACAATACAAGAGAGAATTGTGTGAGAGTGCAAAGACACAAAACACAAGAGGGACTCATTGTAGAGAGGCTGGTTGTAAAGAAGAGAGAGTAGTATAGATAGAGAGCATTGTAATAGTTCTTATCATCTTCTTTCTTCTCTTCTTAGTTTCTTCAAGAACTTGAGCTTCTTAAAGAGGATTGCTGTAATTTTAAAGAACTATTGATTAAGTGCAGATAGTTCAGAGGAACTCACGGGGACGTAGGCTATTGTCGAACGTCGATAACAAATCACTTGTCTTCTTTTCTTTCTTGCTTTCGATTGCTGTATTTCTTTCTACAAGTCATTCTAGACTTGGGTGTTTGGAAGATCACCACTTGGTCATCTTGTCAAGGTGATTTTCAACAAATTCTTTAAATCTTGGACCACTTAAGGAAACTGATGTAATTATACAACTTGTTGACCATTCTAACACTTATCCAAAGGGAGTTGTAGAGGATCTTTTGGTGCCGGTAAATGAATTAGTCTTTTTGAGAGATATTTATGTTCTAGAGATGGAGGATGAGACATCTCCCAACCCACACCGATACTGCTAGGAAGACCATTCCTAAAAGCTGCACGAACAAAGATAGATGTTCATAAAGGGACTCTCACTATGGAATTCGGTGGGGAAGTTATTCGTTTCAATATTTATGAGGCCATGAGATATCCTAGTGATTTACATTATTTATTTTCAGTTGACATTATTGATTCTTTAGCGCAACAATTATTTGAGTTGACAGACAAAGACGATTTGGACGTTGCCATTAGTGAGCACTTGGAGATGAAAACTCCCAAGAGGTTGAAATGGGATATATAAGTGACTGAAGATGTAGAGGAAGCTGTGGCATTCTTGGGAGCCGTACCACAAATGAGGAATGATGTTTTGTTCCTTAAATTACCTATATCTAATGAGAAACTTTTACCTTCTGTTATACAAGCACCTAACTTGGAACTGAAACCTCTTCCGAGGCATCTTAAGTATGTTTACCTGGGTGAGAATGACACATTGCTTGTTATCATTGCCAAAAACCTCATAGATTTACAAGAGGAGAAACTCGTTCGGGTGCTTAAAGATAACAAGATGGCTATTGGTTGGACAATTATAGATATCAAAGGAATTAGCCCATCTATGTGCATGCACCGAATATTGCTAGAAGAGGGATCGAAACCTACTAGAGAGGCACAACAAAGATGAAACCTGCCTATGATAGAGGTGGTAAAAAAAGAGATACTGAAGCTCTTAGATATGAAGTTAATTTATCCAATCTCGGATAGCAAGTGAGTGACTCCGATACAAGTGGTTCCAAAGAAATCTGGGGTCATCATCGTCAAGAATAAAAATAATGAGCTAGTTTTGACCCGTGTCCAAACTGGATGGAGAGTTTGCATCGAGTACCGAAAACTCAACTCAGTAACTCGCAAAGACCACTTTCATCTGTCGTTCATCGATCAAATGCTTGAAAGGTTAGCCAGTCATTTTTACTACTATTTCCTTGATGGTTATTCAGGCTATAACCAAATTGTGATTGCACCAAAAGACCAGGAGAAGATGACATTCACTTGTCCATTTGGTACATTTGCAGTGACTATGTTACCGATGCATATAGTGACTATGTTATGGGTTAGGACAATGAGTGGGAAATTTTCTCCACACCATCTACTATGCATCCCAGACATTAAATGATGCCCAGCTTAACTATTCCACGACTGAAAATGAGCTTTTGGCGGTTATCTTTGCTTTAGAAAATTTTCGTTCTTACTTGATTGGTACAAAGGTAATCATTTATTCTGATCATGTAGCTCTTAGGTACTTGCAGACTAAGAAGGATGCTAAGCCATGCCTTATCCGATGGATACTTCTCTTGTAAGAATTTGATTTAGAGGTTAAAGACAAGAGAGGTAGTGAAAATTTGGCTGCGGATCATCTAAGCTGCTTAATTCATAATGAAGATGCCCTACCACTACATGAGAATTTTTTGGATGAGCAATTATTTTCAGTTGGATTAATAGCTCCTTGGTACGTAGATATTGTCAATTACTTGGTTGCCAAGAAGCTACCAGTAGATTTGACTCGTGCTATGAAGGATAAGATCAAAGCGGATGCAAAGTATTACGTGTGGGATGATCCATATCTATGGAAGCACTACTCCGATCAATTGATAAGAAGGTGTGTACCTGAATCCAAATTCTCTTATATTCTTACCTTTTGTCATTCTTATGCATGCGGGGGACACTTTGGACCTAAGAGGTTGGCACTCAAGGTGCTTGATTGTGGTTTTTATTGGCCCTTGTTGTTTAATGATGCATACCTCTTTTGCAAGTCATGTGATCATTGTCAAAGAATAGGTAACTAAGGTGCCCAAAATTAATTGTCACAAACCTCGATAATTTTTTTGAGATTCTTGATGTTTGGGGCATTGATTTCATGGGATCCTTCCCATCTTCTTTTGGTAATCTTTACATTTTACTTGCCATTGATTATGTCTCAAAAAGAGTGGAAACAAAAGCCACCAAAACTGATGATTCTAAAGTTGCTGTCGATTTTGTAAAGTCTAACATCTTTGCAAGGTTTGGAACACCAAAGGCCATGATCAGTGATAGAGGTACATATTTCTGCAATCGGTTGGCGGAAGCATTTTTGAAGAAGTATAACATCAAACACAAAGTATCCACGGTATATCGTCCACAAACCAATGGGCAAGCTGAAGTGTCAAATTGAGAAGTGAAATCCATACTTGAAAAGAAGGTCAACCCGAATAGAAAATATTGCAGTTCACACCATGATGATGCACTTTAGGATTATAGAACCACTTACAAGGCGCCTGATAAGAGCCATAAAATGCACCACAAAGATGTTTAATTGTTAGCATTTTATGATTCTTCTCGGTCTTTATTGCACTCTTGTGTGTTGATAACTCTTAAGTAATATCATTAGACTACTAACTTATTCAAGTACATTTTCAGGTGTTTTGAGTCCAAACAAGAGAAGAAGCGATCGTTGTTTAAAAGCACCAAGGGTCCATGCACGATGAAACAGAAGAATGGCTACGGAGAGGCAAAGCATGAAGATTATTAGCAAAAAGGCCAGCACCGCGGTGCTCCTCAGCAGTACCGCGGTGCCCAGAAACATGCATATTATGAACCACCAGCCAGCACAACGGTGCTCCTCAACAGCACCGCGGCGCCCAGAAGGTCGCTCATTCCAGCTTATGCCTAGCGCCGCAGTGCTCCCTAGCAGCATCGCAGCGCACACATGTATTTACATCTCCGAGTTAGACTTTAATTAGGGTTTTTAAACACTAGATTAAACCTAAGAATACCCTTGGTCTTTTGTACTATAAATAAGACACTTAGGGTTTAAGAGAAGAGATCTTGGCTGTGAGCAAAGACCCAAAAGTTGAAAACAACAACTCTCATCCATAAAAGAGTTTAGCCATGAACACCATGGCTAACTAACTTCCAAGCAAGGCGAAGGGATGAATCCCTAGGTGTAGTTGTTCCTATCTATCCTTATTTGGTTCAGTTGTAATAAGAATTTATTGTCAAACATTGTCATGATTTACTTCTTTATCTAATTATAAGATTTTATCTATTCCGGTGATTGTATCTTTTCCTTGATATAACTTTAGTCATACTTCTCTTATGTCAAGATTATTGGGTATAATTGAGTCCGGTAAGTCTAGCCATTAGGTTTGTCCATTACTACAATATTGTCAACAAAGATATATTGTCGTTTCTTGATAAACCTATAGGATAGATCTTACATGCATGAATCGGAAATAAGAAGTATTTCATTACAATCATATTAGGGTTTACACATGTTCTCATTGAATATTTGTCGATTGCATGTTTGGGATGTGAAACGTGCGATCGAGATAAAAGCAACTGAATTAAGTTAGGATTAGGACAATGAACCCAGGGAGGATTCCTGGATCCTTGTTGCCTCTCTATTATATTTCACAAACCTACGCAATTACTTCATCATCAATTTCAGATTCTTTACTTATTACATCGTCTCATATTAAAGTTTACATCTCTCTTTATAGTTAAACTTGTTTCTCTGTGGAATCGACACCCCAAAGCTGTGCTACAACAACCATGTATGTTTTGGGCATAACAAATTTTGGCATCATTTCTGGGGAAACGCACTTACTCATAAGGAAGTTTGTCAACTCTAAGACAAGATGGTACTATCTTTCCTTTATATTCTGATTTTTTTTCTTTATTTTGTTCTGTTCTATTTATTTCTTTTAAAATCAGTTGGTGTATGCTTAGATGAAGAGATTCGCGAGGGAGATTCATTAAGGGACCCAAAATAGAGATACCTTTCCCTTCCACATCCGTTAGTGAAACCTCACCTACATCGAACTCTAGTGTTCACTCCACAGAAAATTTAGAAAACTTCGTTAACATGGCTGAGAACCCTAATGAAAATGTTGCTAGGACACTTAAAGACTACCTACATCCTAGCCGGACAGCCACACCATCGTGTATTATGTTTCCAGCCAACACCCACCATCAAGACTTCAAACTGGGGATGATATAATTACTCCTCACTTTTCATGGCTTGGAAAACGAAAACCTATATGTGCACATTAGAGAATTTGAGGAAGTAGTTGCGACTTTCCATAGTCAAGATGTAACCAATGATATCGTGAGACTCAAGTTTTTTCCTTTCTCCTTGAAAGATAAAGCTAAGAGTTGGTTATACTCGTTGAGACCATGATCTATTGGGTCATAGAATGAAATGACCCAAGTCTTTTTCAAAAAATACTTCCCTCAACATAAAACTAATGCATTGAAAAGACAAATCTTCATCTTTGCACAAAAGGAAAACGAGACTTTGTATTAGTCTTGGGAGAAATTTAAAGAGCTGTTAAGTATGTGTCCACATCATGGGTATGAAAATTGGCGCTTAGTGAGCTATTTCTATGACGGTCTTACCTATAGAGAGCACCAATTTATCGAGATGATGTGTAATGGTGAATTTCTACAAAAAGACCCTTATGAGGCTTTTGAGTACCTCAATGAGCTTGCTGAAAAAGCTCACACATAGACTGGACCTAGTGCTACTAAAAGTAAAAATAGGTCACGACCTATAGGAAACCCTAGTGGTGGAGGAATCTACCATCTTAGGGAAGAGGATAATCTTAAGGCCAAGGTCGAGATGCTTACTAGGGAGTTAGAGGCACTAAAAACTAAAAAACTAACACACATGGTTAATCAAGCTGAACCTTTAGAAACATGTTTTGTGTGTGGTGGGATTGATCATCTTGCTCAAGATTGCCCCACATTTGTTAACATGAGAGGGCTGTACGAGGAACAATGTAATGCCTTAGGCATGTACAAGAAGCTTCAAGCACCCTTCTCTAACACTTACAATCCGGGGTGGCGAAATCATCCCAACTTCAGCTGGAAATCTGAAAACCAGCAGCATGCACTGCCTCCTAAATCATACCCAGCACCTTATCATGCACCCTCATCCTCTAGAAACTCTATAGAAGACACCTTACATGCTTTCATAGAAGCACAAGGTAAAACAAACTAGAGGTGTGAGGCATTAATTACACAAGTACTTGAGGAAAACAAAGAAATAAGGAGCCAAGTGTCTAAATTGATGGGCTCCTTAAGTGTGACTGAGCGAGGTAAGTTTCCTTCCCAAGCTCAGTCCGTACCTCACGGTCAACATATGGCACAAGAAAATTTGAAAGATGTAAATGCCATTGTGACCCGAAGTGGCAAGTCACTGCACATCCCACCAATGAATAAATCTAAGGATGTGGAAAAGGGTCAAACTAATAATGAAGCCAAGTTGCTTAAAGACCCTGAAGTGACCAAAAATCCTGTTAAGGCACCATTGCCCCAAGCCTTAAAATCCAAAAAAAATATGGAAATAAATAATGAAATCCTTGAGAACTTAAGGCAAGTGAAACTTAATCTTCCTCTTTTGTATATGATTAAACAAGTCCCTACCTATGCAGAAGTTCTCAAGGATTTATGCACCATTAAGAGGAAACACTATGTCAAGAAAACGGCATTCCTAACTGAGCAAGTTAGTGCATTAATTGAGCAAAGAATTCCCCCAAAATATAAAGATCTGGGCTGTCCTACTATTACTTGCAGCATTGGAAATCATGAGATTGGACAAGCTTTACTAGATTTAGGAGCTAGTGTAAACCTGATGCCATTCTCCATCTACTTACAGCTGGGGTTAGGAGAAATCAAACCGACAGGCGTTGTATTGCAATTGGCTGACCATTCAGTCAAAGTACCCTGGGGTGTGGTAGAGGATGTCTTGATTCAAACTGATAAATTTTACTATCCTGTTGATTTCTTAATTCTTGATACTACTTCTGCTGTTGACACTAACTCTAAAATCCCTTTGATTTTGGGTAGACCTTTCCTTGCTACTATAAATGCTCTAATAAATTGTAGGAATGGACTAATGAAACTGTCTTTTGGCAACATGACACTTGAAGTGAATATTTTTAATGTTGCCAAGCAGCCCGAAGAAGAGGACGAAAACAACTAGCTTTACATGATTGAGTCACTCATCAATGAGGGAGTCTCTTTAACTCATAATTATGATCCTCTTAAGAGTTTTCTTGTTAATTTTGAGATAGATTTATTTGATGATAAAACTGATATGATTAATATTTGTGCTGTTTTTGACAAATCTCAGGATTATAGCATTCGGGCATGGCAACCAAGGTTTGAGGAGTTGCCCGAAAGAAGCAAGACACAAGTCCCTTCAAGTGTGGAAGCACCTAAGGTTGAACTAAAGCTGCTACCTAAGGGCTTAAAGCATGCTTTTCTCGGTCCAGGTGATACCTTTCCGGTTATTATTTCTTCTGAATTATCTGAGACCCAAGGTGAGAAACTATTTCAAACTTTGAATGCACACAAATCAGCCCTAGGTTGGAGCATGGCTGATTTAAAGAGAATTAGTCCCCAAATCTGCTCCCAGAAAATAAATTTGGATGAAGGAGCTAGTCCTCGTAGAGACCCTCAACGTAGGCTTAACCCCACTATGAAAGAAATAGTGAAAAATAAAGTGCTGAAACTGTTAGATGCGGGTATTATATATCCCATAGCTGATAGTAAATGGGTAAGTCCTACGGTCCCTAAAAAGTTTGGATTCATGTGTTGTGCATTTATTTACTTAAATAATTATGCAAATAATCATACTTGTTTTACTTGCAAGTGCACAAGGTCTGTGGTAGCATAGTGTGCAAGTGCGAGATCATTTCCACAGGGATTGGTGAATTTCTATCTAGAATTAATTTCTTTAAGTTAAAAGAGAAATAACAGTTGATAGTGAGTGAATAACAATAATGAGAACATAGGGCTATGATATCCACCACTAATTATACTTTCCCACTTACTAAGGTTTCAATGCTCTAGCCTTATCATGAATATCTAATGGTTGCCAACCTAAGGGCTTCGTCCACACTTTAGGTTGTTGATCTCCCTATGCAACGAGTTAGACATGGTGTATACTCTAACTCTTTTCTCTCTTTAAGGGATTCAACATGGGTGTATACTGAGTTGTTCCTTAAGAGAGCATGAGCGCTATGGAGATCGGCAACCACACAGGACCTAGGGCTTCGTTTGCTCCCGGTTTCTCATGTTGATTAACTCGAGAATCCGATGTGGCTATCCCTTGTTACTAATGTCAAACCCAAGACTTGGTCATCCAAATTGATTCGACTAACCTATTCATACCATATGTATACATTGATCAGGCACATACATATGAGGAATGTAAATATAAACAAGTATTAATCAAGTTAGATATTCTAACAAGGCTGTAGCAAAGATAGTCAATGAATAAATGTGTGGTAAAGCATAACTAGGGCTTCAATCGAGCCCTATAGGTGTTTAGTTACACATACTAAGTAAAGTAAACATGCTAAACATAATTAACTAAAAACAAAAAACTAAAACCAAAGAAGATTCGGGAGACGAGTCGTCAATTCCTCTCCTAAGCTCTCTACTTTGAATCTTGAACAAAAGGTTAAACTAAAAGGAAGATATGCACCCCAAAAGGGAGATATGTTTTCTGTGTTTTACAAGTCTATTTATAGGGTTCTAAGGACACTTGAAAACCCTAATTTCCAAAATAGAGCCCTAACCCTAATTTTCAAAACAGGTGCTACCGTTTTACTGTTCACTATCGTACGTGTGCGCTTGATCGTGAGCAAAGTGCGCTCGATCGCAAAGTTGTGCTCGATCACACTCCAGACAATATCTGCTCAAAGTTTTCCAGTTTTCTTCCTTTTAAGCTCCAAAAGCTTCCAAAATGCTTCATTTTCTTCATAGACCTATAAAAACCATGTAAAACACAGAAATGAAGTAAAATGGACTAAAATAACATAAACTAAGGCTTAACAAATGTAAATTAAGGGGCTTAAATATGAATATTTAAGCCCCTATCACACCCCTAAACTTATATATTGCTAGTCTCTTAGCAATACAAAACTAAAAACTAAATGAAGAACAAAATTAAAGATGAATTCATTTCCATGATACTCAAAGATTTGGGTTATGCATAAAACTATGATAACCGTTCATGAGTAAGCTTATAATAAAAACACATTTTTGTATTGAAAAAGGATTTTCAAAAGTTCATGTTACTTACCTAAGGTTGGCTTAAGGCATCGCAAGTTTGATTTGTGTGTGATGAATTAGCACATATAAGATGGGGCTTCCACATAATTTTAGTGTATAGAGTTTCGATGCCCAAACCTTTATCGAATTCCTTATCAAAGAGAACAAAAATGGCATAATACTTGCTTCTTCTTTCTTTTTCTTTCATCATGCGATCTTTGCCATGTTGAGTTCCATCGAGCTTTTTATTTGACCCTTGTAACGAGTGTTTAGCTAATGACTCCAAACCAGATGGTTTTAGGGCATTAGGTGTAATGACACCTCTAAGGACTTACTAACTCGAATAAAAAAGGCTACGGAACTAACTAGTTTTTCTTTTTTTATATACTTCTTAATGAAATTTGCACCTTTTGATGTGAACACTCAATGCTTACTGAGGCAAGAGGCCCAGTTACTCAGTGGGAATATTTATTATGATCATTAAAGGCTTACTTTCCACCTTTTGACATGAACACTCAATGCTTACTGAGGCAAAAGGCTCAGTTACTCAATGGAAAGTTTTTACTGATCATTATAAGCTCTTTTTTTTTTCTTTTATCACTTTTTGCATAATGACATTTTTCTTTATTTTTTCTTATGCCAAAGTGTTCCTTTCAACAAGTTATTTGATTACAGTTAGATTATGGAAACATATACAAGAGAATTATATGTCACACCCCACACAAATGCGTGTTAAATGTGCTCGTGCAAATTTGGATCAAACTCGTGAATTCTTAGGTGCCTTGAGGTAGGTAACTAAACTTTATAAAATTCCCATTACAAGACTATGTGTTCTAGCTTTTAATCTTACTAATGAAGTGTTAGCAAATTTTTAAATCAATCAAATTTTTTTTTTGTTTACCAAAAGAACATGCATTTATCTTCCTAAAAAAAAACTGGGACTTAGTGTGTGCATGTGTTTCAAATGCGTGTGTCATAGTATCTAGTATCTCCCACTACCCCCAAACTTAAAATACATATTGTCCCCAATGTGTGTGGCATGGAAAGATCCGACCTGGGAGATGGAGAACTAGGTTGCTTGCTTTGCTTGTAACACGCTCCTAAACTTGAACTGGATGCACGCACTAAGTACCTAACAAAGAAAAATAAATGTTGTTCCAAAAAATAAGAAATATAAATACTAGATATGTAAATATAAATATAAACAAAATAAAAATACTAAAATGAAAAGGATAAGTCTGGGGTGCCTCCCATGAGCGCTAAGTTTAACGTCTTCAGCCGGACCAAGCCTTATTCTTCCCTAAAACTAAAATTGGCAGTAACTAGCATAGGTAGTGCCTTATCCTCTCCCATATAATCATAAGTTAAGTGCTCTGGCAACTACTTGAATTCCAAGTATGGTACCTAGACAATAAAAAGGAAAAAAATAGTGTTAGTAGGCACATGAGGTTCAAATGGATCGGTGAACTTACTTGGATGCTTTGGGGATGCCTTTAGGAGGTGCACATTTTTTTATGATTATGCAAATAATTATACTTGTTTTACTTACAAGTGCACAAGGTCTGTGGTAGCATAGTGTGCAAGTGCGAGATCATTTCCACAGGGATTGGTGAATTTCTATCTAGAATTAATTTCTTTAAGTTAAAAGAGAAATAACAATTGATAGTTAGTGAATAACAATAACGAGAACATAGGGCTATGATATCCACCACTAATTATACTTTCCCACTTTCTAAGGTTTCAATGCTCTAGCCTTATCATGAATATCTAATGGTTGCCAACCTAAGGGCTTGGTCCACACCAGGCTATTGATCTCCCTATGCAACGAGTTAGGCACGGTGTATACTAACTCTTTTCTCTCTTTAAGGAATTCAACATGGGTGTATGCTGAGTTGTTCCTTAAGAGAGCATGAGGTCTGTGGAGATCGACAACCACACGGGACCTAGGGCTTGGTCTGCTCCCAGTTTCCCATGTTGATTAACCCGGGAATCCGGTGTGGATATCCTTTGTTACTAATCTCGAACCCAGGACTCAGTCATCCAAATTGATTCGACTAACCTATCCATACCACATGCATACATTGATCAGGCACATACATATGAGGAATGTAAATATAAACAGGTATTAATCAAGTTAAATATTCTAACAAGGCTGTAGCAAAGATAGTCAATGAATAAATGTGCGATAAAGCATAACTAGGGGTTCAATCAAGCCCTATAGGTGTTTAGTTACACATACTAAGTAAAGTAAACATGCTAAACATAATTAACTAAAAACAGAAAACTAAAATCGAAGAAGACTCGGGAGATGAGTCGTCAATTCCTCTCCTAAGCTCTCTACTTTGAATCTTGAACAAAAGGTTAAACTAGAAGGAAGATATGCTCCCTAAAAGGGAGAATGTTTTCTGTGTTTTACAAGTATATTTATAGGGTTCTAAGGACACTTGGAAACTCTAATTTCCAAAATAGGGCCCTAACCCTAATTTCCAAAACAGGTGCTGTTGTTTTACTGTTCACTGCCGTACGTGTGCGCTCGATCGCAAAGTTGAGCTCTATCACCCTTCCTGGTGCGCTCGATCGCACTTCAGAGAGCATCTGCTCCAGGTTTTCTAGTTTTCTTCCTTTTAAGCTCTAAAAGCTTCCAAAATGCTTCCTTTTCTTCATAGACCTATAAAAACCATGTAAAACACAGAAATGAAGTAAAATGGACTAAAATAACATAAACTAGGGCTTAACGAATGTAAATTAAGGGGCTTAAATATGAATATTTAAGCCCTTATCATCACCGTAGTAAAGAATGACCTAGGAGAGCTAGTCCCTACCAAACTTGTGACCGGGTGGCGTATGTGCATCGATTACAGAAAATTAATTGCTGCCACTCGGAAAGACCACTTCCCACTCCCTTTTATTGATCAAATTCTTGAGCGTGTAGCTAGTCATCCCTTTTATTGTTTTCTAGATGGTTATTCTGGTTATTATCAAATAGAAATTGCATTAGAAGACCAAGAAAAGGCCACTTTTACTTGTCCTTTTGGCAACTATGCTTTTCGCAGAATGCCATTTAGATTATGTAATGCCCCTGCTACTTTTCAACGTTGCATGATGAGTATTTTTAGTGACATGGTTGAAAGTTGCATGGAGGTTTTTATGGATGATCTAATTGTTTTGGGATCTTCATTCGAAGCATGCTTAATGAATTTAGATAGAGTATTAATTCGCTGTGAGGAAAAAGAGTTGGTTTTAAATTGGGAAAAATGCCATTTCATGGTACCATCCGGCATTGTCTTAGGGCATATTGTCTCTTCTAAAGGAATAAAGGTTGATCAATCTAAGATTGAAATAATCTCTAAATTGCCTACACCTAAGACAATAAAAGATGTGAGGTCTTTCCTTGGTCATGCTGGTTTTTATAGGAGGTTCATACAAAATTTTTCAAGCGTATCTAGACCACTATGTTCCTTCCTAGTTAAAGACACTCCCCTTGAATGGACAGAAGCTTGTCAAGAAATGTTCCAAATGCTGATCGGCAAGCTTACTTTCGCACCTATAATGCAGTCACCAGATTGGACCTTGCCTTTTGAAATCATGTGTGATGCTAGTGACTATGCTGTAGGTGCTGTTCTTGGACAGTGAAGAGAGGGAAAACCATTTGTCATTTACTATGCTAGTAAAACTTTAAATAGTGCTCAAATGAATTACTCTACAACTGAAAAAGAATCACTAGCTGTAGTATTTGCTTTAGATAAATTTTGTGCTTATTTAATTGGTTCTCCTATTCTTATTTTTACAGATCATGCAGCACTCAAGTACCTTCTTACAAAGAATGATGCTAAAGCACGACTGATCTGATGGATCCTCCTCCTACAAGAATTCAACATCACCATCAAAGACAAAAAAGGAGTGGAAAATGTAGTGGCTGATCATCTTTTGAGACTTACTTTCGAGGATACTTGTGATGACATGCCAATCAAGGATGATTTTCCAGATGAGCAATTACTATCCATTACTTCTCTACCATGGTTTGCTCACACCATAAATTATTTGGCTACAGGTGAGATACCAATGGATTGGAGTGCTCAAGACAAGAAGAAATTCTTATACAAGGTATGTAATTTCTAATGGGATGACCCCATTCTTTTCAAGTATTGCCCTGGCCAAATTCTACAGCATTGCATCCCTAATGAAGAGATTGCAAGTGTCTTAGAATTTTGTCACTCCCAAGCTTGTGGAGGCCACTTTTCAATGAAAAAAACCGCTGCAAAAATTTTGCAGTGTGGATTTTATTGGCCTTGCTTGTTTAAAGATACTAACATCTACTGTCGCTCATGTGAAAGGTGTCAAAAGTTAGGAGCTGTGTCCCGTCGAAATATGATGCCCTTAAACCTTATTCTAGTAATTTAAGTTTTTGATTGTTGGGGCATCGATTTTATGGGACCCTTTCCTCCTTCCTTTGGATACTGATATATCATTGTGGCAGCAGCTTGCCGAAGCAATGATAATAGAACGGTAATCAAATTTCTTAAAGAAAATGTGTTATCTCGATTTGGCACACCACGTGCTATAATTAGTGATCGAGGTACACATTTTTGCAACCATTCTTTTGAAGCTTTAATGTGAAAATATGGGGTGTTACATAAAATTTCTACTGCCTATCATTCTCAAACTAGTGGACAAGTAGAGCTTGCTAATAGGGAAATTAAACAAATTTTAGAAAAAACGGTTAACCCGGATCGCAAGGATTGGTCTTTAAGACTTGTTGATGCACTCTGGGCATACCGTACTGCTTTTAAAACACCTTTAAGCATGTCACCTTATAGGCTTGTTTTTGGAAAGCCTTGCCACTTACCCATGGAGCTCGAGCATAGAGCTTATTGGGCCATCAAGTCTTTTAATTTTGGCATAAGAGAGGCGGGTAAACTTAGGAAGTATCAACTGACCGAGTTAGAGGAATTACGAAACGATGCTTATGAGAATTCTAGAATCTATAAGACCAAGATGAAAGCATTCCATGATAAAAACATTTTGAGGAAAACATTTAGACCTAATGATCGAGTATTCTTATACGATTCTAGACTCCATAAGCATCCAGGGAAACTTCAGTCAAGATGAACCGATCCTTTCATAGTAAAACATGTTTTTGAAAATGGTGTGGTGGAAATTGAGGACATTAAGGACGGTCAAATTTTTATAGTGAATGGTCAGGGTCTTAAGATCTTAATCAATAGGCCAAATCCAGAGGTGGAAGACATTCCACTTATAGATCCGGTCTATTTCCCTTAAACTTTACCACACAGGTATGTTTTCATTTATTTTTCTTTTGATTTGTTTATTTTGTTTTTAATTACATTTTATTCAATCTCAATTGTTAGTTTTTATTTTATTTTTAGTTAAGTTTAATTTAATTTCTAAGATTTATTTTTTTAACTTTATTTTATTTCTCTTTTGGAAAACCAGAATTTTTGGGCACTAGTGTGCACTGCGGTGGTGCGCCTCAGCAACACTGCGGTGACCAATACCAGGCCCAGTACCGCAGCACACTGCACGACACCAGCCTGAGCCCAGTACAACCTAACCTTAAATTCTACACTATAAAAGCCATTTTACCCCCTTCTTCCTCATTTCTTGTTTCATAAAACCAGCAGCACACTCCCTCCCCTCTCCACTTGCACACTCACTTGAACTCAAAATTTCTTGTTGCACCATCATTTCTTACTCAATTGCTCACTTTGTTTACTGATTTTGATAGCATTCTCCTTCAAAAGCTTGGTTATAAGAAGACCATTGGGATCATCAAGAACACTTGAAGAGGTAGATAGTCTTTCTTCTCTCCACCATGGACATCAAGTAAGACCACTTTCTTCCATTTTATTGTGCATTTGTGCTAATTAGTGATTATACTTTGCCTTAAATCTATTATTTTAAAATATTTGTTTCCATGGCACCTAAAACCAAGAGATCTAGGGGGAGAACACAACAAGAATATGATGAGACCAAATTTGTGAGTTTTACAGCGAGTGAGAGATATATTAGTATGTTGCAAAGTCGAAAACCCATTCCCGAAAGAGGATTCAACATCACCGAGAGGGGAAATCCAACCTTATTTAGAATGATTCTAGATAGGGATTGGGGCACATTTACACAACAACCCTCTCACTCCCTCCCAAATTTGGTTAGAGAATTTTATGCCAATGCACTCGAGCATAGGAATAGTGAAGTAAGAGTGAGAGGACGACTAGTCTCTTTTAGCAGCACATCCATTAATAACTTCTATGGATTACCTGACATTAGGCATAGTGAGTATAGCTTATATGTGTCTACCATCAATTATGATGAGATTTGCCATATCTTTTGTATTCCGGGCACTACATGGAAAATGACGGGTGATCTCCCTGTCACTTTGCCCTGTACTTCTCTCAATGTCACTGCTAGGGCTTGGCAATATTTTGTATGTCAGCGGATGATGCCTGTTTTACATTATAGTGCCTTAACTGTTGAGCAAGCTGTGTTAGTCTATGCAATTTTAATGGGAATGACTATTGATGTCGGCCAAGTCATTCATGATTCAATCAACCACACTATTCGACAAAAGCTCAGATTATATTTTCCTTCGTTAATAACCCAATTGTACATCCAAGCCGGAGTCCAATACAGCCCTGATGAAGAGGCCCAGGAACCCAAAAGACCCATTGATGATAGCTTGTTAGCACAGATTAAAGCCTCAAGGCCACCAATTCTGGGAGAGGGAGCTGCCTTTGCTGACCATCCTTCTCCCTCAAGACTGTTCACTATTGTCAAGCACCTTGAGCTTTTAGAGAGTCGTTTTGACGAACATAAGAAATTGTTGGTTGATAGGATAGATCGTCAAGACAAAATATTGGCTCGATAAAACAGATTCTTGGCTCAACAGGTCGATTATCAAGCCGAGGTGTACTTTTCTTTTGGTCAAATGTGCCACCACCTTGCCTCCGCTTCTGGTTGTAATATGGATCACTTCCCTACTATGCCACCCTATCCGGGTTCATTTTTTGATCCCACTCCTGAGGAAGGCGAGGAGAATGAAGAAAATGAGGAGAGTGAAGAAAATGATGAGAATGAAGAGGATGATGAGAATTTAGAGGATTAGTTTTAGGTTCTTTGTTTTGTTTGTTTCTGTTTGTTTTTTTATTTTATTTGATTGTTTATTTTGTTTATTTTTCATTTATTTCCAGTACTAACCTAACATATGGTGGGAATCTCAAGGGTACACCAAAGTTGTTTTCTCTTTATTGTCTTGTTCTATGTTGTAGATTGGAATTTCAACAAGAGGAATGGCAAGCACTTCACCCAGTAGTATACATTTTCCAGCAACTGTGCACTTGTGTTTACAAAAAGGGAGTTTTCTTACTTTCTCTTTAAAAATTGAGGACAATACTAGATTTAAGTTGGGGGTGGAGGAAACATATTTCTTTAAATTGTTTGGTGTTACCTTCCCTTACCTTTTGTTTAAAGCATGATTTGTGTTTGCCTTGGATGGAATTCACATGTCTATGATATAAGCTTAATTGAGAGAACATATAACATCTAGAAGAAGTTAAATCTTGCTTCGGTTTGAAATTAATTTAAGTATCAATCTTCACTTGGTTTGAGACTCTAGTTTGTGGTAAGAATGTATGATTAATCTAAAACATTTAGAGAATTTTTATGTGTGATTGCTTTGTGAATACTTTTGCGGTCTTGACAAGCTTTAGAACTTATTTGATAATCACTTGAGGCGAATTCCTAGGATGCACACTACTTAGGATATGATATAGGCCATTTTTGAACCGTTTGAGCCTTCTAAGCTTACCATTGCTATATTTATCACTAGTCACCCATTTGAGCCTTTTTCTTGAAAAAGAATTTGAGCCTTGTTTCTTTCAATAACCCATTTACTCACCTTTATGATGTGGACACTGTCAGACTCTGGTTTTTTCCCTTTTTCACTTAAGGAAAAAGCCAAGACTTGGTTGTACTCGTTAAGGCCTAGGTCTATTGGTAGTTGGGATGAGATGACCCGAGTTTTCTTCCAAAAACACTTCCCAACCCATAAGACCAACAACCTTAAGAGACAAATCTCAAACTTTGCACAAAAGGAGAGTGAAACCTTATATCAAGTTTAGGAACGTTTCAAGGACCTTTTAAATTCTTGTCCACACCATGGGTATGAAAGTTGGCAGGTAGTTAGCTATTTCTATGATGGACTCCTAAGTAGAGAGAGGCAATTCATAGAAATGATGTGTAATAGGGATTTTCTTCAAAAAGATCCCGATCAAGCCATAGATTTCCTAGATGACCTATCAGAAAAAGCCCACACTTGGACAGGACCGAGTGCCATAGAAAGTACTAGGAGAAATCAACCCGCTGGAATCTACCAACTTAAGGAAGAGGATAGTGTTAAAGCCCGTTTAGAGGCTCTAACTAAGGAAATTGAAGCCTTAAAAACCAAGGATGTTAGAGCCCTCGAACCGGTTGCTAGGGTAGAGTCCCATGAACCCTGTTTTATGTGTAATGGGGTAGATCATGTACCAAAGGATTGTCCATCTTATTTGGAGATAAAGGGAGAGTGTAACTCCTTGGGTATCCCCTTTAGGAAACCTTACTCACCCTAACACTTACAATCCCGGTTGGAAGAATCACCCTAATTTCAGTTGGAAATCTGATGTGCAACCTCTTACCCAATCTAGCCCCCATTGGAGATCTGATATACAACCTCATCCCCACTCTAGTACCCATTGGAGACCGGAAGCGACTTCATCTAGTGCACCACAACAATCTTTACCTTTGGAAGATGCTTTTAAGTCATTTTTGCAGGTACATGCCAAGAGTGCAGAAGAACAAGTCAAGATAAATCAACGGTTGCTAGAGGAGCAAAGGGGGATCAAAGAGGAGCAAAAGGAGATAAAAAGTCAACTCACCAAGTTAACTAGTTTCTTGACAATTCAAGAGCAAGGTCGGTTCCCTTCGCAACCACAACAAAATCCACGGGGACAACATATGGCACAAACCTCCGATCCTGAAAATCATAATGTTAAATAGGTTAATGCCATGATCACCCGCAGTGGTAAGAAACTAGATGGACCCACTCTATCACCAAATCTGAGTCCCAACGCGGTGAGCAACAAGGATGAAGCTCCCAAGGAACAAGATGCTCATATCGACCCTTCACTAGTGCCTTTCCCTCAGGCACTCCTTAAGCCTAAGGAGAGGAATTCAGCATTAAAAGGTGAGATCCTTGAACAACTTCAGCATGTTAAAATTAACCTCCCTCTTCTTCATGTCATAAAACAGGTTCCCAACTATGCTAAAGTCATCAAGGATCTGTGCACACTGAAAAAGAGGCACCATATGAAGAAGACCGCATTCTTAACGGAGCAAGCAAGTGCGGTAATTGATAGCACGACACCGCCCAAATATAAAGATCCGGGCTATCCAACGATGGCTTGCCAAATTGGAAACAAATCTTGTGGGCAAGCATTGTTAGATTTAGGGGCTAGTGTGAACCTCACGCCATACTTCATCTACTTGTAGCTCGGTCTAGGTGAGATCAAACCAACCTCTGTGGTACTCCAATTAGCGGATCGATCGGTAAGAAAACCAAGAGGTACAGTAGAAGATGTTTTATTGCAAATTGACAAATTCTATTATCCTGTTGACTTCTTGGTTTTAGATACCATCTCTATTGTGAATACGGAGTCAAAAATTCATTTGATACTTGGAAGACCATTCCTTGCCACCGCCAATGCCCTCATTAATTGTAGGAATGGCCTAATGACATTATCATTTGGAAATATGACTCTGGAGGTAAATGTTTTTCGAATGTCAAGGCAACCACATGAGGAGGATGAGTGTTTTGACACTTACATGATTGACGAGCTTATTTTGGAGGATGAATACATTAAGGACAATTTTAACTCTTTGGAATTCCTTCTTAATAATTTTGATTTTAATGATTCTTCTATATATCCCCATGCCGTTAATGTTGTTGATATTTCTGATAAGCCGCAGGGATTTATGAAGAAATCATGGCAGCCATGCTTTGAGGAGTTGCCTAGAGAAAGGGAGGCACCCAAACCCTCTTCCGAGGAGACACCAACGCCCAATTTAGCCTTACTTCCCAAAGGACTCAAGCATGTTTTCTTAGGCCTGGGTGATACCTTTCCGGTCATTATTTCCTCTGAACTTGTGATATACAATGTGATCAACTGCTGAAGTTGTTGAGAGAACATAAATCTGCATTAGGTTGGACCATGGCTGACATTAAGGGTGTAAGCCCCATAATTTGTTCCCATAGGATTTACTTAGAGGAAGGATCTAACCCCCGTAGAGATCCACAAAGAAGATTAAACCCAACTATGAAAGAGGTAGTTTAAGAAAGAAGTCTTAAAGCTGTTGGATGCAGGAATTATATATCCGATATCGGATAGTAAGTGGGTTAGTCCAACCCAAGTAGTTCCTAAGAAAGCTAGGGTTACTGTTGTAGTAAATGAGAAGGGAGTACTAGTACCAACTAAGGTAGTGACCGGGTGGCGAATGTGCATAGACTATAGGAAACTTAATTCAGCCACTCGGAAAGATCATTTTTCTCTTCCATTCATAGATCAAATTTTGGAACGGGTGGTTGGCCATCCTTTCTACTGTTTTTTGGATGGGTATTCAGGATACTACCAAATAGGGATTGCCCTAGAGGATCAAGAGAAGACCACTTTTACTTGTCCTTTTGGTACTTTTGCTTTTCGAAGGATGCCCTTTGGGTTATGTAATGCACCAGCTACTTTTCAAAGATGTATGATGAGTATTTTCAGTGACATGGTTGAAAAATGTGTGGAAGTGTATATGGATGATTTAACTGTGTTTGGAACTTCTTTTGAATCATGTTTATCTAATTTGAAAAATGTTTTGTGCAGGTGTGAAGAAAAAGGACTCGTGCTTAATTGGGAGAAGTGCCATTTTATGGTATCTTCTGGAATAGTCTTGGGCCACATAGTTTCTGAAAAGGGGATAGAAGTAGATAAAGCAAAAATTGAATTGATCTCTAAACTCCCCACTCCTAAGAATATTAAAGATGTGAGGTCTCTCTTAGGTCATGCTGGGTTCTATAGAAGGTTTATTCAAAATGTTAGTGCCATCTCTAGACCTTTATGTAGCCTTTTGACGAAGGATACCGAGTTTAAATGGAGCCTTCAATGTGAACAAGCCTTTAGGACATTGATTTCTAAGCTTACAACAGCCCCTATTATGTAATCACCAAATTTTATTTTGCCTTTTAACGAAAGGAGGGAAAACCATTTGCTGTCTATTATGCTAGTAGAACATTGAATCATTCTCAAATGATGTATACCACAACCGAGAAAGAATTACTAGCTGTAGTATTCGCATTGGATAAAGTTCGATCTTATTTGATTAGTTCACCTATCACGATATTCACATATCACTCCACCCTTAAATTTCTTTTTTCAAAAATGGATGCTAAGGCCCGTTTGGTACGTTGGATTATGCTTTTGCAGGAATTTGACTTAACCATCAAAGACAAGAAGGGGGTGGAGAATGTTGTGGTTGACCATTTATCTCGCTTGGAATTCAAAAGTGAAACTGACCTCGTGCTCATTGGGGAGGCCTTTCCGGATGAAAACTTATTTGCTGTTCTTGGTCACACACCATGGTATGCCGACATTGCCAACTACTTAGTTTCCCGCCAAGTTCCATCTACATGGAGTGCACAAGACAAGCGTAAGTTTTTGGCTGAGGTGAAAAACTTCTACTGGAATTATCCTTATTTGTTTAAATATTGCCCTGATCAGATAATAAGGAGATGTATTCCAGATATGGAAGTTAACAGTGTGTTAACCTTTTGTCATACATATGCTTGTGGTGGCCATTTTTCTATCAAAAAGACAGCTGCAAAAATTTTGCAATGTGGTTTTTATTGGCCCACTTTATTCAAAGATGCTAATGAGTTTTGTAGATCATATGACAGATGCCAAAGGTTAGGTTCGTTGTCCCGCCGTCATATGATGCCTCTCAACCCAATCCTAATGATATAAATCTTTGATTGTTGGGGGATCGATTTTATGGGACCATTCCCACCTTCCTTTGGGTATCTTTATATTTTGCTTGCTGTTGATTATGTTTCTAAATGGGTTGAAGCAATACCTAGCCGCACTAATGATAATACAGCTGTTGTTAAATTTCTAAAAGACCATATCTTATCCAGATACGGTACTCCACGTGTTATCATTAGTGATCAAGGGTCACATTTTTGTAACTGTTCTTTTGAGGCTTTAATGCGCAGGTATGGAGTCACCCATAAGTTTTCTATAGCATATCATCCACAAACTAATGGTCAAGCTGAATTAGCAAATAGGGAGATCAAGCGGATACTTGAGAAAACGGTGAATCCGAACCGAAAAGATTGGTCCTTGCGCCTGTCGGATGCACTTTGGGCGTATCGGACAGCATACAAGACGGTTCTTGAAGCATCTCCCTATCGTTTAGTATTTGGCAAAGCATGTCATTTGCTGGTAGAACTTGAGCACAGAGCATACTGGGCTATCCGAAATTTTAACTATGACCTTAAGTTGTCCGGTGAAGAAAGGAAATTGCAACTTTGCAAACTTGCGGAGTTGAGGGATGATGCATATGACAATGCTAAGGATTTGAAATCAAGGATGAAGACGGTACATGATCAGAAAATACTCCGGAAACATTTTGAACAAGGTAATAAAGTCTTTCTGTATGACTCGCGATTACATCTCCATCCGGGAAAATTGAGATCACGATGGAAGGGACCTTATGTGGTAAAGAGTGTTTTTCCCAATGGAGTGGTTGAGGTTGAAGATCCTTCCGATGGTCGAGCATTTCGAGTCAATGGCCAAAGGTTGAAGCTGTACTTGGAACACGAACATGTTAAAGACAGCACCGAAGAAATTTCTTTGGTGGCCCCGATTTATGTTTGGTAATCGAGTACTTTCGTTCCACTGTATACTAGTTTTCATTTTGTTTTATTAAATTTTTGATTAATTTAGAATTTTTGTTTTATTAAATTTTTGATTAATTTAGAATTTTTGTTTTATTAAATTTTTGACTAATTTAGAATTTTTGTTTTATTAAATTTTTTTGGTTAATTTAAGTCTTTGTTAATTTAGAATTTTTTGTGTTGTTAAGCCTATTTTATTTTTTCTTTGTGCGTTGTTTTTGTACAAGCAAGGAATTTTCTATTTTAGGACACTGGATCAGGCCCAGGCACACACCAGGCCTAGGTGCATAGTAGGCCCAGGCACACACCAGGCCTAGGCGCACACCAGGCCCAGGCGCACAGCACGCCCAAGCGCACACCAGGCTCGTGCCTCGCCTCTCTTAAGCCCAGCGCCTCACCTCTCTCCAGCCAGTGCCTAGGCGCCCATGAACTAGCGCCCCAGTGCCCAGGCGCACACCAAGCCCGCGCCTCGCCTCTCTCAAGCCCAGCGCCTCACCGCTTAGCTGAGCCAATCAGCACCAAAACCCTAAAATCTGCCCTATTTAAACACTTTTTGCAGCCTCTTCATCATTACTCCTCTCACACAAACGGCTGCACACTCCTCTCTCTCTCTCATTGTCCCTCCATATCAACCCATACCAACTCTTTCCCTCTTCCTTTCTTGATCTAAACTTCAATTCTTGAAGAATTGCACAGTAATGTCTCCCATTTTTTGCAGAAAAATTCTCCAAGAGATTTGGGTCTAAGAGGAACTTGTTTTTTTCACAAAGATATCAAATTGGTGGGTAGCTTTTCCTCTCTCCAATTGTGGGCAAGTAAGACCAATTTCTCTTCTTCATTATTCAATTGTGCTTTTTGGTGGTTAAATTTTGCTCTTAAGTTCAGTGTTTCATTTATTTAATTTCCATGGCACCAAGGATGAAGAGAGCTAAGGGAAAAGAACCACAAGAGTTTGATGAGACTAAGTTTGTTAGTTTTGAAGCGAGTGAGAGCTATATTAAAATAATGCAAAATAGAAAACTCATTCCCGAGAGAGGATTTAACATTACCGAGAGTGCGAACCCGACTCTTTTTAGAATGATTCTCTATAGGAATTGGAGTGCATTTACAAAATCACTCTTTCATTCCCTACCAAATTTGGTCCGAGAATTTTACGCTAATGCCGATGAACATAGCAATGGTAAAGTGTGGGTGAGAGGAAAAGTAGTCTCTTTTAGCAGCTCATCAATAAATAGCTTCTATGGGTTACCTGACATCCCACACAGTGAGTATAGAGCATATGTGTCTACATTTAATTATGAAGAGATTCGCCATACTCTCTGTATTTCGGGCACTACATGGAAAATGTCGGGTGATTCCCCGATCACCTTGCCCGCTGCTTCTTTAAATGTCAATGCTCGGCTTGGCAATATTTTGTGTGTCACAGGTTGATGCCTGCCTTGCACTATAGTGATCTCACTGTTGAGCGAGCTATTCTGATTTATGCAATTTTGATGGGAATGACTTTCGATGTGGGCCAAGTCATCTGTAAATCCATCTTACACACTGTTAGACTAAAGCTCGGATTATACTTTCCTTCTTTAATTACCCAATTGTGTATCCGAGCTGGAGTCCCACACAGTACTGATGAGGAAACCCAACCACAAAAGAAACCCATTGATGATAGCATGCTCGCTCAGATTAAAGCCTCCAGGCCGCCAACTTCGAGCGAGGGGAGCCATAGCTGCTAGCACCCCTCCCCCCTTTAGGAATATCACGGTTGCTAAGCGCCTTGAGCACTTAGAGAGTTGTTTTGACGAGCATCATAAATTTTTGTTTGATAGGCTAGATCGTCAAGACCAAATGTTAGCTAGGCAAGACCGGTTTCCTGGCTCGGCAAGCCGATTACTAAGCAGATGTCAATTCTGCTTTTGGTCATATGTACCAACACCTTGCCTCCGCTACTGGTTGTAATATGGGTCTTTTTCCTACTATGCCACCCTATCCGGGTTCATTTTTTGACCAACCTCCCGAGGAAGGTGAAGGGACTGAAGGATTGAAGTAGAGGATGATAATTTCGAGGATTAGTAGGGATATCTCTTGTTTGTCCACTTTTATTTTATTTATTGTACTAACATTTCTTGTGTTTTTATTTTATTTATTTTTCGTCTTTTATCTTAGTTGTTAGTTATTTCCATTTCATGTGCTAACCTAACATACGGTGGGAATCTTGATGTTACACCGCAGTTGCTTCCTTTTTGCTTGTTCTGTTCTATATTGTAGATCAAAAATTTCAGCGAGAAGAATGGTATGCAGTTCAAATGGTGTTGTGCAATTTTCAGCTTCTGTGCACTTTTGGCTAACAAAGGGAGTTTCTTTTCCTTTTTTCTTTTACATTGAGGTCAATGCAATGTTTGGGTTGGGGGTGGAGGAAACACATTTCTTTCCTTTTTCCATTGAACTGCTTGGTATCACTTTCCTACTTTTTGTTTGTTAAGATAATTTAATTTTTTTTAAAAAAGTTCGTTTTTAGCATGCTTTGTGTTAGCCTTGGAGTTATTCACATGTCAATGATATGAGCTTAATTGAGATAGTATATAGCACTTAGAAGAAATTAAATCTTGCTTCGGTTTGAAATTAATTTAAGTATCAATCTTGATTTGGTTAAAGACTCTAGCTTGTGGTAAGATTGTATGATTAATCGTAAGCATTTAGAAAAGTTTTATGTGTGATTATTTTGTGAATATTTTTGCGGTCTCGGCAAGCTCTAGAACTTACTTGATAACCACTTGAGGCGAATTCCTAGAATTCACATTACTTAGGATATGATATAGGCCATTTTTGAACCGTTTGAGCCTTTCAAACCTACCCTTGCGATATATATCACTAGTCACCTATTTGAACCTTTTTCTTGAAAACGAAGTTGAGCCTGGTTTCTTTCAAAAACCCATTCACTTACCCTTATAAGCCTAAAGAGAATATTTTATCCTTACCTCTCTCTTAAGAAGAACTTAACTATACACATGTTGTGAGAAGCACTTAAAATGAGTAAGGGTGGAAATATGAAAAAATATCACTACCACAACCCAAGTACATTAAAGGAGATAAGTTGGGGGTTGTGGAAAAGAAAGAAATGAAAAAGGAGGTGAATGGTCTTTTTATGCCAAAATACAAAAGAAAAGAAAAAAAAAATGGTGATTTGTTGAGAAAACAATCCTCGAGAAAAAAAAAAATATATATATATATAAAAATGGTTGGAAGAGTTGGGTATTGAAGTAAGGTTATCCAGTGCTTAAAGAGCTATGTTCAAAACTAAGAGATTAAGTTCTTTTACTTGTGAATTCTTCCCATTCTTTCTTAGCCTTTACCTTAACCGGACGTTACAAAGCTTATTAAAGACCTATTGATCCAATGTAATGTGATTTTTCTACAATAGTGGAGAGTGGTTTGAAATGTAAGCTTATGGAGCTTGTTTTTGTGATTGACGTCACGTGATTTATTTTTTTTAGAGGCCAAGATTTGTATTCATGAATATTGTGTATAAAATCATCTGGATGTTCAGATTAATGGATTGTGGTAAGACGGATGTTAAGAGTCAATAACGATTTTAAGATTGATGTTTGAATTATTTTTGGATTTGAGTGAAATTTAATGATTCTATATGCTATATGTTACGCATGATTTTTGAGACAAAGATTTTTGAATCACTCTTGGTTAACACTAGCATTGTTGTATTTTGCATTAATTTCTAAATAAAGAACTCATTTCATGTCTTTCGCTTGAATTGCTAGGGACTAGCAATAAGCTAGTTGGGGGTTGTGATGAGAGTCATAAAATGCATCTAAACAATACTTAATTGTTAACAATTTAGGGTTAATCTCGGTCGTAATCGTACTTTTACATGTTGATAACTCTAAAGTGTTATTCCTAAATCATTGACTTAATTCGATGCATTTTCAGGTGCTTTCAGTACAAAAGAGATGATAAAGCGATCCATGTTTTAAAGCGCCAAAAGATCTTGGGTGTCGGTGCTTGTTTTTGTCCAAGGTTTAATCATTTCCAAAAATGATTTAAAGATGATTAAAAGTCTAAACCAAGGTTGGAAAAATTAAGTACATTGAGTTAAAAGACTGCACACAAGTGTGTGCA
The DNA here is from genome assembly GCA_023935145.1 of Bretschneidera sinensis. Lineage (NCBI taxonomy): Eukaryota > Viridiplantae > Streptophyta > Magnoliopsida > Brassicales > Akaniaceae > Bretschneidera > Bretschneidera sinensis. Next base: position 76,179,785 of record CM043699.1, on the reverse strand, counting down.
TCACTTTGGAACAAGTTAAGGGTAGGCACACTAGTGTGTGCACTTCTGCATACAAGCTGAAGGAGTTTCACTAAATTGCCAGAATTTCCCGTACAGATCAATCATCTTTGCAGATTAAACTGTATTGATGTAGGAAGAACCAGGAGATGAGCCATATATTCTTAGAAAGATCCGGAAGTCTATTTTCTAGAGAATTTTGTGGTTCAGAAAAATGATTTTTCTAGTGAAAGTTATGGCAGTTTTAGCAGAAACAGTTCAGGCCTCCAGAACAAAGCCCAGCGCCTCGCCCCTAGAAGCCCAGCGCCTCACCTCTGGAAGCCCAGCGCCTCACCCCTCAAAGCCCAGAGCCTCGCCCCTAGAAGCCCAGCGCCTCACCCCTCAAAGCTCAGCGCCTCGCCCCTGGAAGCCCAGCGCCTCACCCCTGGAAGCCTAGCGCTGTACCCCTCGCCCAACAGCGTTGCAGCCTTCACTTTCCAGCGCCCAGGCGCACGCTCAAACAAAGCCAGCAGCGCGCACATGCTGCTGGACCCACCTGCACGTTCAAGCCATCACTTTCCAGCGCCCAGGCACATGCTCAAACAAAGCCAGCAGCGCGCACATGCTGCTGGATCCACCTGCACGTACAAGCCATCATTTTCCAGCGCCCAGGTGCACACTCAGACAAAGCCAGCAGTGCGCACATGCTTCTGGACTCTAATTCGGACTCAAATTAAGGCTGTGCAAAGACAGCTCTCCCTCGTGGGCTATAAATATATGCTTAAGGTTTGCAGCCGGGGGCAAACTTGAGGAGAAAAAGAAAGACAGTTTTTGATAGATATAAATTAGAGAAGTTTTTAGCATTCTGTTTAAGTTTTCATGAGTTAGAAATCAAGGAGAGAACATCCAGGCCAAGAAATCAAGGGGAGAACATCTATATTGTTTTTCCACCTTGAGTTTCATGGCTAACTAATCATCAAACAAGGGAAAAGGATGAATCGTTAGGGTTTTATTGTTCCTTATTTCCTGTTTTTGATTCATTTGTATGGACTTATTGTTAAAACATTGTCTAATGATTTACTCTTTGATTAATTAAGAAGGATTTGAGTTCATGTGATAGCTGTATTCTATATTCTTCTTCTTTTAGTTTCTCTCAATTCGGTGATTGCATCCTTCTACTCCACATAAGTCTAGTCAAGCTTTTCTTATGTCAAGTTGTTTGGATGTAATTGATTTCGGTATATTTATCTTATAGATCGGCCATTACTGTGATATCATTATTGCAATATATTGTCGTTTCTTGCTAATCTATAAGATAAATCATGTGTGCTTGAATTGAAATCAAAGAGTAATTTGTAGCAATTATATTAGAGATATAAATGTGCTTGATTAAATACTTTCCGATTGCCTGTTTAGGATGTGAAACTTGCAATCGAGATAAAAATTTGAATCAAGAGTGGAAATAGGGAACGAACCTAAGGAGGATTTCCGGAACCTTGTTATTTCTTATTTATATTCTTCGTTATATTCGCACAACTCTTTTACACAATATTGCATTATCAAAACTCATATTCTCTCACCTAATCATTATCGTTAGTGTTAAAGTTTATACCTTCTTTCGTAATTAACTTATTTCCCTGTGGAATCGACACCCCAAAGTTATACTACAATAACCGTGTTATACTTTGGGCGTAATCAACGCCCTGTTCTGAGCCTCAGCACGAAGCACACCTGACACCAATTTTTTCAACACTTTGAGATGGTGTGTTGGACTTGGTTAAAACGCACAGGATTACTTAGACTCTTAGAGAGTCATGGGACTTTGGTTCTTGAGATCTAAGGGTTGAGATCGATCTTAAAGATTGGATGAGGTAGTCATTGCTCTATATAAAGGGACTTCTAACAACAAGTGAATACATCATCTTAACAAGAGAGAATGACATGTGAATGTGTGTGAAATAGAACACATGGTCTGTGAGAGTGCAAAGACACTAAACACAAGAGAGACTCATTCAAGAGAGGATGGTTGTTTAGAGAGAGAGAGTAGTTTAGATTGGAGATTCAAGGGCTTTATAATTGGAATTTTCTTGGGGAAAATTCCAGGGAAACACTTAGTCCTTATCACTTAATTTTTCTCTTCTTTCGTTCTTCAAGAACAAGAGGGTTCTTGAAGAGGTGTTGCTGTAATTATAAGAACTCCATTGATTTAGTGCAGGGAGCTCAGAGGAGCTCACAGGGACGTAGGCACATTGCCGAACCTCGATAATAATTGTTTGTGTTCTTTATTTGATTGTCTGATTGCTATTTTCTGTTTATTACAAGTCATTCTAGACTTGGGTGTTTGGAAAGATCACAACCTGGGATTCCACAAGAAGGTGATTTTCCAACAGTGGTATCAGAGCTACAACAGCGGGTATCAGAGTTGAACAGGGGGTATCTGTTGTGAGTTTTAAATTACTTGCAAGCGCACGAGTCGTTTACAATATAGTGTTGTGCAAGTACGAGGTCGAATCCACAGCGAATGCGTTGTGAAAATAGATTTTTATCTAAACTAACCTTATTTTAACCTAGTTCCGAGTTATGAATTATATTTTGCAAAACAAATATAAACTAAACTAAATTGATTTAATAACTAATGATGAAAACACTAAGGTTTCTGAATCCACCCAACCAAAGTAAAGCATATATCTTTATGTTCTATATAAAAATAATCTATCAAAACATTCAATGAATCCAACTTTAAACAAAAAACAACGAATATCCCAATTAAACCAAAAGTAGCCAATGTATCCGCTTTTAACAAATCACAAAGGAAATCCAATTTAATCGAAAACGATTCGATGTTTTCATCGGATGAAACACACAGAATATCCAACAGAACTACTAAAAACTATCAATCGTAAGAATTTACTCAAACAATTGAAATAGAACATTTAAACTAAACATATCAGAATTGTATGAACATATATGAAAATATAATGCTAAACAATGGCGAGGCTTCATCTTCAACCTCAGCTGAAGATTTTAGCCAATCATGATCATGAAACTAAATTTCACAATAAAAAGTGCTAAGCATTAAAAACTTGAAAAGAATTAAAACTGACTGTACATTGGGAGAAATTCCACACGCTGTTGGGCAGTACTTTCCCCGGTGGTGGCAAAAACCCTTAGGAGATCTACTAGAATGCTAGTAGAAATCCACCAGACTGCCCACTGAATAATGAAGTGTGGTAGTGTTTATATAAGGGAATTCCCAGACTACAATGAGCTGTAAATTCGATGTGGGATACTGCCCTTTACGATCGATCGCAGCATGGTGCGATGCAATGTGTCTAGCGCGCTATAAGTGCTTCCTATCCGATGTGGGATGGCTGGCCAACTGCGATCGATCGTAGCCCTGTTGCGTTCGAGCGCATCACAGTGCGCTACAATATATATGATACTGCAAATGTTTCCTCTCCAATGTGGGATGTGCGAGTCACTTGCGATCGATCGCAAGTCTGGTGCGCTCGAACGTAGGTGCGATTGATCTCATGCCTTGTGCGCACGATCGCAGGTGCGATCGATCGCATGTCCTGTGCGCTCGATCGCACAAGGCATCGTAAGCTTTTACTCTTTAAGCCCTGTAGTTTCCACATTGCTTCATTTTATTCCAAAACCTATAAAAACACAGAAAACACGGAAAATAGATAAAATAGCATGAAATAACATAACTAAGAACTCAACAAATGTAAACTAGGGGGCTAAAACATGTAATATTTAGCACTCATCAAATACCCCCAAACTTATATATTGCTAGTCCCATAGCAATACAAAACTAAAAACTAAATGAAAAACAAAGAATATAAAGATAAGTTCATAACTCATGGTATCCAAAGATTTTAGGAGCACACACCACCATGATAATGATTAATGAGCAAGCTTAAAAAGATAAACCCATCTTCGCAATGAATAGAAATGTTAAAATCTAATTACTTACAAAAGGCAGGTTAATGCATCATAAGTTTGACTCAGTGTAAAGTGAATTAGCAAATAAAAATGAAGCTTCCGAATGAGTCCAATGTGTAAGGTCTCTATGTCTCAAGATTCACCACATTTCCCATCAGAATGAACAAAAATGGCATAGTTTTTATTTTCTTCTTTTTTTTTAATTTTTATTGAAAGGCTCTGCTATGTTTAGTTTCCTTAAGCTTTCTAATTGACCCATGTAGCGAGTGTTGAGTCAATGACTCCCAAACCAGATGGTTTTAGGGCATTAGGTGTACAGACACCCCTTAGTACTTACTAATTCGAGTAAAAAAGGCTACGAAATTAAACTGGCTTTAATACTATTAAACAAAATTCCAACCTTTTGACGTGAACACTCACTGCTTACTGAGGCAAGAGGTCCAGTTACTCAGTGGAAAGTTTATTTATGATCATCATTTTCATTCAATTTTTTTTATATATATGCCAAAGTGTTGATCCAACAAGTCATCCAGTTTCGGTTAAGACAGAAATGTATACAATAAAATCACATGTCATACCTCATATAATGGGTACTAATGTGCTCGTGTTAGATTAGAGATCAAACATGTGAATTCGCAAATTCCTCAAGTAAGTAACTAAATTTTAAAACTTTATCAACAGATCATGTGTTCCAAAATTTAAGCTCACCAATGAATCACATCACAGAAATTGTTTAGATCAACCAAAATTTCAAAATAACATAAGCACGCATTAGAAAAAAACAACAACAAATTAGAACAAAGTGTGTGTAATGTGTCTCCCATACCCCCAAACTTAAATTACACATTGACCCCAATGTGTGAATAATATGGAAAGAGTTGACCTGGCATATGGAGAACTATCTGGACTGGTATGGCTCATAGAATACCCCCAAACTTGATCTGAAGTACGCGTTGTCCTTGAAAAATAAAGACTGGAAAACAAAAAATACTGGAAACAAACATTAATCATAAATATGTAAAATAATAAACAAACAAAAAGGATAAGCTATAGGGTGCCTCCCATGAGCACTAGGTTTAAAGTCTTCAGCCAGACTCTCCTTAGTAGATGACCCTCAATCAGAGTAAATAGGATCCGTCAACAATATCGTCTCAATGTTCGAACTCCTCAACTCCAAGAATGGTTTTAGCCTCTGTCCATTTACCTTGAAAATGCTACCATTCTTTGGATCCTCAATCTCGATGGCTCCATGAGGAAAAATTGACCGAATAATAAAGAGGCTGGTCCATCAAGACTTGAGCTTGCCTGGGAAAAGGTGCAGGCATGAGTTATAAAGAAGAACTTTTTGACCTGGCTCAAAAGCTCGTCTCAAAATGTTTTGGTCATGAGTCTTCTTCAAAAGATTAAAGTTCAGCTGTTTGATAGCCCAATAGGCTCTATGCTCTAATTCGACTGGAAGGTGACAGGCTTTTCCGTACACAATACGATATGGAGACATGCCAATTAGCATCTTGAATGTTGTTCAATATGCCCACAGTGCATCAGTTAATCACAGAGACCAGTCCTTTCTATTAGGGTTCACAGTTTTCTCCAAAATGTGCTTAATCTCGCGATGGAAAATTTCCACTTGTCCACTCATCTGTGGGTGATACGGGGTGGCAACTTTGTGTGTGATGAAATACTTCTTCATCAACTGCTCAAAAATCTTGTTGCAAAAGTTCTTACCTCTATCACTTATAATTGCTCGAGGCGTACCAAAACGAGCAAAGATATTGTTCTTCAAAAACTGGACCACAACTCTATGGTCATTGGTCTTGCACGCAACAGCTTCCACCCATTTGGACAGATAGTCCACAACAACTAGAATGTACAAATAGCCAAAGGAGTTTGGGAAAGCTCCCATAAAATCAATGCCCCACGCGTCAAAAATCTCAACAATCAGGATGGGGTTGAGGGGCATCATATTCCTCCTAGAAATACTCCCTAGCTTTCGGCAATGCTCACAAGATACACAGTAAGTGTGAGTCTCGGAACAGGGTAGGCCAATAGAATCCGCACTACAAAATCTTCGCAGCGATCTTTTTAGCACTGAAATGGCCTCCACAAGCATGATCATGACAAAAGGTGATGACATTAGATTGGTCATGCTCAGAAATACACCTTCTGATGATCTGATCAAGACAATACTTGAACAGGTAAGGATCATCCCATAAAAAATGTTTTACCATGGCCAAAAACTTTGATTTATTTTGTCGCTCCCAATGTAAAGGCATTTGACCGGTGACAAGATAGTTCACTATATCAGCAAACCATGGCGCGAGATTGTGAGCAATGTGCATCAATTGCTCATCAAGAAAGGTCTCAGAAACGAGAGTGGTGGCCTCAGTGAAATCCACTATCAACCTAGACAAATGGTCTGCCACCACATTTTCGGAACCTTTCTTATCCCGAATCTCTATGTCGAACTCTTGAAGTAGCAAGATCCATCGGATGAGATGGGATTTAGCATCTTTTTTAGAGAAAAGATACTTCAATGTTGCATGGTCCGAGTAGATAATGACTTTAGATCCTAACAAGTAGGATCTGAACTTGTCTAATGCAAAAACGACCGCTAGCAACTCCTTCTTAGTGGTAGAGTAATTGAGTTGTGCGTCATTTAGAGTTCGACTTGCATAATAGATAACATGGGTAAGCTTATCAACACGCTGCCCTAAAACAACTCCAACAGCATAGTTTAATGCGTCACACATAATTTCAAAAGGCACACCCTAGTTGGGTGGCTGAATAATAGGTGTGGACGTCAGAATCTTCTTTAGATCCCTAAATACTTTCTTACAATCTTCATCAAATACAAATGGGGCATCCTTCATTAATAACTTGCATAAGGGCCGGGCGATCTTGTTGAAATTCTAGATAAATCGCCTGTAAAATCCTGCATGGCCGAGAAAAGAACGAACCTCCTTCACTGTACGTGGGGGTGGAAGGTTGGAAATCAGGTCCACCTTAGCTTTGTCGACCTCAATCCCCCGATGGGATATGATGTGCCCCAGTACAATACCTTGCTTGACCATAAAATGGCACTTCTCCTAATTAAGCCCCAGGTTCTTCTCCTTGCACCGTACTAAAACCAAAGTGAGATGGTGCAAACACTCCTCAAATGATGAACCGAAGACAGAGAAGTCATCCATGAAAATCTCTAAAGAACGGTCCACCATGTCAGAGAATATGCTGACCATGCACCGCTGAAAAGTAGCAAGTGCATTGCATAACCCAAAGGGCATGCGACGGTAGGCGAATGCCCTAAAAAGACAGGTAAAAGTTATCTTCTCCTAATCTTCGGGGTCCACGGGGACCTGGTTATATCCAGAATAACCATCCAAAAAACAATAATACTCGTGCCTAGCCAAACGATCCACCATCTGATCAATAAATGGGAGTGGAAAATGATCCTTCCTTGTCGCAGCGTTCAGTTTACGGTAGTCTATACACACTCTCCACCTTGACTGAACACGAGTTGGCACCAACTCATCGTCCTTATTCTTCACTACTGTTAATCCAGCTCGCTTGGGCACAACATGAATCGGGCTCACCCACTTGCTATCAGAGATGGGATAAATGATCCCTGCATCTAACAGCTTAATTACTTCTGCCCTCACAACCTCTGGCATATCTGGTTTGAGCCTTCTTTGTGGCTCCCTCGATGGCTTGGCATTCTCCTCCAAATGTATCTTGTGCATTACCAACGAGGGGCTGATTCCCCTGATATCTTTAATAGTCCAGCCTATAACTTCCTTGTGCTCTCTCAAAACATCTAATAATTTCCCCTCTTGAGCCTCAACCAAATCTGAAGCTATAATCATAGGCAAAAACTCTACTGGACCTAGGAACTTATACTGAAGATTGTCCGTGAAAGGTTTAAATTCCTTCTTAGGAGGCTCAAGTTCTTCAGTCTCTTCCTTCTCACTACTCTCCGTAGGAGCAGACTCTAAAATGGCATTTCCTTGCTCAAGTAACTTATCCAAATCCAGATCCTCTCCAAACTGAGCAAAGCATGCCTCTAGGGGGTCCTCCATGCTTGATTCATCCACCGTCTTTTCAATAATCTCCCCTCTTAATCATATATTTCTCACTTCAGCAAATTCCAGTGGTTGCTTAGTGATATAAAAAATATTCAACTTCACTGTCATATTTCTGAAGGAAATCTTCATCACCCCTGTCCTACAATTGATTAGAGCGTTAGCTGTGGCTAAGAATGGTCACCCTAGAATCACCAGTATCTGAATCCCTATATTCCGGACCGGCTTTATATCTAGCACAATAAAATCCACGAGGAAATAAAACTGATCTACCTTTATCAAAACGTCCTCAACTACTCCCCGTGGTATTTTCACTGACCTGTCAGCCAATTGAAGTGTTGTGGATGTGGGCTTCAATTCTCCTAACCCCAACTGCAAATAGACTGAATAGGGTAGAAGATTCACACTGGCTCCTAAATCTAATAGAGCCCTCTCAATCAGGCTGACTCCTATCATGCAAGAGATGGTAGGACACCCTGGGTCCTTATACTTGATCGGCATCTTGCACTGAAGGATTGAGCTAACCTGCTCAGTCAAAAATGCCTTCTTCAGGACATTTGTCCTCCTTTTGATAGTGATCAAGTCCTTTAAGAACTTGGCATATGATGGCACTTGCTCGATGGTGTCCAAAAGTGGAATATTGATTTGGACTCGCTTGACACCTCCAGAATTTCTTCAAACTTCCCTCCTTTCTTGGGCGGTTGTAATCTTTCAGGGTAAGGTGCTTTAGGTACAAATGACCTAGGAGGTTCATTCACAGTAGGAGTGGCTATAGATGGCTCAGCATCTCTCTTCTCCTTGTTGCCACTTTCTTACCCTTGCTGCATAGCAGGGCTCTCTTCCACTCGATTGTCCACTTGTCTCCCAGACCTTAATGTGACAATCAATTGCACTTGTTCCTCCCCGTGCGTAGAAGTTATTGAATTTTCAACCATAAATTGTCTCTTCGGGTTGGGCACGGGCTGACTGGGGAACTTTTTATTTTCTCTTTCACCCAAGTGACTTGCGATTTGCCCCATTTGACTCTCTAGAATGGCAATTGCTTGGGTGTTTACTATTGTCGCACTCCTCACTTCGCTGATGGATTGGCCGGTCATCTTCATGAATTCCTTGAAGGTATCCTCCAATGACTATGAAACCAACGTTAGCGCTTGAGTGGGAGTATGGTAAGCAGATGCTGGTGCTGGATGGACTGAGCGACCATGACTTGGAATTGGTGGAGGCAATCTAGGAGGGTCTTGATTGTGAGCATGATGAGGGGCTCCTCCCTGATTCAGCAATTGGCTCTGCTTCTATGAAAAATTAGGGTGGTTCGACCACCCTGGATTGTAAGTCTCAGAGTAGGATCCACTTGATTGCCTCCGATAGTCATTGAAAGCGTTTACATGTTTCGTGGGACACTCGGCAAAAGCCAGCATAGATGGACAATTCTGTGCTAAATGTATAGGACTAGCACAGATGGAACAGCAATCGTCATTAATTATATTGGAAACATTGATGGACTTGCCCATAGTGAGAGCGTCAATTTTCTTGGTGAGAGCATCTATCTTTATCTTCAAGTCAGTCTCCTCCTTAATGTCATAGATGCCTCCTTTCCTAGGAGCATGAATGGACTTATCCCAACAACTTGAAAAATCCCACTGCTGCGAGTTGTCGGATAGTTTGTCCAATGCCTTGTATGCTTCATCCCCTGTCAGATTTAAGAATGCTCCCCCATTCATAGACTCGGTCATGCTACGGTTAGGTTGAGTCAACCCTTGGTAGAAGAACTGAACAAGTCTCCACTTCTCATATCCATGTGGAGAGCATCTAGTCAGTAACTCTTTAAAACGCTCCCAACTCTCAGAAAACTTCTCATCGTCCTCCTGAGTGAAAGAACTAATCTCCTTTTGGTACTCATTCACTCTAGACATTGGGCAAAATTTATTATAGAATTTATTTTCCCAAGATGTAATATACCCGGACGTGTTGGAATCCAACCATGCCCTAGCTCTATCATGAAGAGAAAAAGGGAAAAGTCTAAGATGGACTGACTTCTTAGAGAAGTTATGGAACTTGAATGTGGCACAAATATCTTTGAACTTCTTTACATGGCTGTAAGGATTTTCAATATTTGATCCATGAAATGAGGGTAGGAGTTGGATGACATGTGGCTTTAAATCAAAATGGGTAGCATTGGTGGGTGGCAACACGATGCAGGAAGATGAGTTAGTCGCAACTGGTGCGAACAAATCTCTCAGGGACGTGGTGGAGTCCATGTTCCACGCTCTAGGTTGCTCTTGGTTCCTCAAGTTTTCTCCCATGTCAATTGTCTCTTGTTCAACAAGTGACTTCCTCTGTCTCCTAAGAGTTCTTTCTAAATCGGGATCTAAAGGTGTCAATTCTAAATTCAGGGATCTCCGACCAAGCAAACGCCAAACAAAAAACAATAAAACAAACTAACTAGCAGAAACAGCAAAATAAAATAAAACAAAAAGAAAAATAAAACAAAAATACTAACTAAACTAGTAGAAAAATAAAACCAATTTAGACAAAAATTTCACAAACAAAAACAATTCCCCGACAACGACGCCAAAAACTTGTTGTGAGTTTTAAATTACTCGCAAGCGCACGAGTCGTTTGCAATATAATGTTGTGCAAGTGCGAGGTCGAATTCATAGGGAATTTGTTGTGAAAATAGCTTTTTATCTAAACTAACCTTATTTTAACCTAGTTCCGAGTTTGTGAATTATATTTTGCAAAACAAATATAAACTAAACTAAATTGATTTAATAACTAATGATGAAAACACTAAGGTTTCTGAATCCACCCAACCAAAGTAAAGCATATATCTTTATGTTCTATATAAAAATAATCTATCAAAACATTCCATGAATCCAACTTTAAACAAAAAACAACGAATATCCCAATTAAACCAAAAACATCCAATGTATCCACTTTTAACAAATCACAAAGGAAATCCAATTTAATCGAAAACGATTCGATGTATCCATCGGATGAAACACACAAAATATCCAACAGAACAATTAAAAACTATCAATCATAAGAATTTACTCAAACAATTGAAATAGAACATATAAACTAAACATATCAGAATTGTATGAACATATCTGAAAATATAATGCTAAACAATGGCGAGGCTTCATCTTCAACCTCAGTTGAAGATTTTAGCCATTCATGATCATGAAACTAAATTTCACAATAAAAAGTGCTAAGCATTAAAAACTTGAAAAGAATTAAAACTGACTGTACATTGAGAGAAATTCCACATGCTGTTGGGCAGAACTTCCCCCGGTGGTGGCAAAAACCCTTAGGAGATCTACTAGAATGCTAATAGAAATCCACCAGACTGCCCACTGAATAATGAAGTGAGGTAGTGTTTATATAAGGGAATTCCCAGACTACAATGAGCTGTAAATTTGATGTGCGATACCGGCCCTTGCGATCGATCGCAGCATGGTGCGATGCAATGTGTCTGGTGTGCTGTAAGTGCTTCCTATCCGATGCGGGATGGCTGGTCAACTGCGATCAATCGTAGCCCTGTTGCGCTCGAGTGCATCATAGTGCATTGCAATATATATGATACTGCAAATGTTTACTCTCCAATGTGGGATGTGCGAGTCACTTGCGATCGATCGCATGTCCTGTGCACTCGATCGCACTAGGCATCCTCAGATTTTTCTCTTTAAGCCCTATAGTTTCCACATTGCTTCATTTTATTCCAAAACCTATAAAAACATAGAAAACACATAAAATGGATAAAATAGCATGAAATAACATAACTAAGAACTCAACAAATGTAAACTTAGGGGCTAAAACATGTAATATTTAGCACTCATCAGTATCAAAGCAAGACTCCAAGGATCAAAGAAAATTTCTTGGGTGATTCAAGAACGGAGTAGAGATCAAGATCTGATCGTGTTCTTGAGGTTCAAGAATGGTGTTAAGATCTAGATTTGATCGTGTTCTTAAGATTAGAAGTTGGAAAGAAATTGTGGGTGCTGCAGAAATCTTAGGATTTTCTTTGCAAGATGAGTTCAAATTTATTTGTTGAGATGTTTGATGGAAAGGGAGACTTTGCCCTTTGGAAGCGAAAAATCAAAGTAGTTCTTATGCAACAAAAGGGGGACTTGGCGATTGGAGAAGATGACGATTTTCCAGCAAGTATCACAGAGGTCCAACGGAATGAGATGAAGAAGATGGCATACAACACCATCTTTCTGCACATGTCGGATAGTGTGACCAGGGAGTGTGGAGACTCAGAAGATCCACCTGCCATTTGGAAGAAACTAGATGAGTTATTTCTTACCAAGACTCTCCCTAATAAGATATATCTTTTGAAATGAATCTTTGCTTTTAAAATGGATCATAATGAAGAGTTAGAAGATAATCTTGAAGTGAGGGAAACATCAAGTGGAGAAAGGTTGTTCGTTAGAGGAAGGCTAGCAACTCGGTAAGCTAGCAACATACATAGCTACTACCAGGACAAACCACAAGGTAGAGGACAAAGCCACGGGAGAGCGCACTCTAAACCGAGATTTGGAGGAAAAAGATGATACTACTGCCATAAGGAGGGTCATTTCAAGAAAGACTGCAAGAAGATGATGAAGGATGAGGGAAGAAGCTATACCAAGAATGGAGAGGCTTCGATTACCGAGGGAGAACAACAAGATGATGATGTTCTTGTTATGTGGTCAAATGTGAGCAAGAGGCAAGAAGGCAGCGAGAGATGGATCTTGGATTCCGAGTGCACTTATCATATGTGTCCTCATCGGGATTGGTTCAAGAATTTCAAGGAAACCAATGATGGAAAGGTTTTCCCAGGGAATGATACTTCTTACCAAGTGAGGGGCATAGGAGACATCCAGTTGAGGATGTTTGATGGAGTTACTAGGCTGCTGCGGAATGTGAGAGATCTTCCGGATTTGAGAAGAAATTTGATCTCATTGGGGCAACTAGATTCCATCAGGTACACATACAAGGCAGAGGGAGGAAAAATCAAGGTAACCAAGGGATCTTTGATAGTGATCAAATCAGCAATGAAGGATGGTCTCTATGAGATGATCAGAGACACATAAATCAAGGATCAAGCAGCAAGCTTGATGGCTGAGATGGATAAGGCAGTACTTTGGCATAATTGCTTGGGACACATGAGCAAAAAGGGTGATTACGCCCGAAACATAACGCGGTAGTTATAGCACAGCTTTGGCATGTCGATTCCACAGGGAAACAAGTTAACTACAAAAGAAAGTGTGAACCATAACACAAACGATAAAGATTTAAGTGAGAAAATATGAACTTTTGATAATGAAGTAATTTTGTGAAATAGATTGTAAAATATAATAGAGGAACAACAAGGTTCTAGGAATCCTCCCTAGATTCGTTGTCCTAATCCTAACTTGATTCAATTGTTTTTATCTCGATTACATGTTTCACATCCCAAACAAGCAATCGGCAAGTATTCAATAAGAGCATATATAAACCCTAATGTAATTGTTATGAAATACTTTTTACTTTCGATTCATGCACACATGATCTATCCTATAGGTTTATCAAGAAACGACAATATATCTTTTATGACAATATTGCAGTAATGGACAAGCCTAAAGGGTAAATCTACCGGACTCAATCATATCCAAACAATCTCGACATAAGAAAAGCATGACTAGATTTATATCAAGGAAAAACATACAATCACCGGATTAGAGAAAGTCTTATAATTAGATAGCAAAGTAAATCATAACAATATCTTGACAATAAATCCTTATTACAACTGAACCAAATAAAGGAAAATAGGAATAACTACACCTAGGAATTCATCCCTTCACCTTGCTTGGAGATTAGTTTGCCATGGGACTCATGGTCGAATACTTTGATGGAGGAAAGTGTGGCTCCTTCTTTGAGTTTTTCAGACTTTGATTGCTTCTCTTCAACCCTAAGTGATATATTTATAGTACAAGGGTCCAAGGGTGTTTTTGGGTTTAATATATTGCTAAAACCCTAATTATGTTCAGACTCGGAGATGGGAAAAATGTGTGCGCGCTGCGGCACAGGCTGAGGGGTGCTGTGGCACTTACCTTCCACTTGGTTGGATAGTTTCTGGGTGCTGCAGCATGGGCTGAGGGATGCTGCAGCATAGGCTAATGTAGAAAGGGTGGAGACTCTTGGGTGCCACGGCACAGGTTGAGGGATGCCGCAGCATACCCTGGTGCTTTAATTTCTTTTCATGTTTGCTTCTCCGCAACCACTCCGATACTTCGTTATGCATTGAATCTTGGCGCTTAAAGCAACGATCGTTTTTCCTTCTCTTTTGGACTCAAAGTACCTGAAAATGCACTGAGATAAGTCAATGATCAAGAATATCACTTTAGAGTTATTAACGTATAAAAATGCAATTAACACCGAGATCAACCCTAAAATGCTAACAATTAAGCACTGTTGAAATGAATTTTATGGCTCTCATCACAACCCCTAACTAGCTTATTGCTAGTCCCTAGCAATTTAAGTGAAAACAAGAGATGAATTCTATGGTAGGAATCAAAACAAGGTAAAGCAATGCTAGTGTTAGACAAGGAGCAACTCACATTTTTGTCTCAAAAATTGCACATAATACACAGCACATAGAATCATTAAATATCACTTAAGTCCAAAAGTAATCCAAGCATTAATCTTGAAATCGTTATCGACTCTTATCATCCATCTTACCACAATCCATTAATCCGAACACCCGGATGATTTTATGCATAACATTCATGAATACAAGTCTTGGTCTCTAAAAACATAATAAATTGTGTGACATCAATCACATAAACAAGCTCCATAGGCTTATTTTTCAAATCACTCTCAACTATTGTAGAAAAATCACACTTCATTGGATCAATAGGTCTTTAATAAGCTTGTAATGTTAGGCTAAGGTAAAGGTTAAGGAAGAACTGGAAGGATTTGCAAGTAAAAGAACTTAATCCCTTAGCTTTAAACACAACCACTTTTAAGCACTAGATAACTTTACTTCAACGCTCAACTCTTTCAGCCATTTTTTTACAAGAGCATATCTCTTGATAAGTCACCACTTTTCTTTTCTTTTCTTCTTTCTTTGCCATACTTCACTTCTCTTTTTTTCTTTTTTTTTGTATTTTTGGCACAAGACCATTTACCTCATTTTTCATTCTTTTCTTTTTTTTTTCTTTTCCACAACCCCCAACTTATTTCCTTTAATGTACTTGGGTTATAGTTTTTCATATTTCCATCCTTACTCCTCTTAAGTGCTTCTCAACAAATGTGTACAACTAAGTTCTTTTAAAAGAAGGGTAAGGATAAAATATTTTTAGGCTCGTAAGATTAAGTAAATGGGTTTTTGAAAGAAATAAGACTTAAAATTTTTTTCAAGAAAAATGCTCAAATAGGTGACTAGTGATATATATTGCAAGGGTAGGTTTGAAAGGCTCAAACGGTCCAAAAATGGCCTATATCATATCCTAAGTAATGCGCATTCTAGGAATTCACCTCAAGTGATTATCAAATAAGTTCTAGAGCTTGTCGAGACCACAAAAGTATTCATAAGGCAATCACACATAAAACTTCTCTAAATGCTTAGATTAATCATACAATCTTACCACAAACTAGAGTCTCTAACCAAATCAAGATTGACACTTAAATTATTCTCAAACCAAAACAAAATTTAACTTCTTCTAAATGCTGTATGTTATTTCAATTAAGCTTATATTATTGACATGTGAATTACATCCAAGGCAAACACAAAGCATGCTAAAAACAAACAAAAAGGGAAAATGACACCAAGCAGTTAAATGGAAAAAGAAAAAAATGTATGGAAATAAAGAATATGGAAACAAGGAGATGCGTTTCCTCCACCCCCAACTTAAAATTGCATTGACCTTAATGTAAAAGAAAGAGTAAAGAAAACTCCCCTTGTAGCCAAAGGTGCACAGAAGCTGAAAATTGTGCTCCACCATTTGAACTGCTTCGTATATTTTTCCTTGAAAAAGAAATACTAAGTTAATACTAGAAAACAGAAGAAAAAAAAAATATGAATAATAAACAAGAAAGAAAAACAATAATAGTAAAAGGATATGCTGCAAGGTGCCTCCCTTCTAGACAAACATGAACTGAATGCACCAGCGACTGCTTCATTGTCAAATTGGATGCTTGTATGCTTTGAAGAGGCCTCAAGGGTTTCATCAGTAACATCTACTAATTCTAGCTCAATGTATGCTTTTGTGAACCTATGGGTGTGGATTGACTCCAATGGGTTAAGGTGATCGACCTTTTCCATGGGTGAGTCAATCATATATACTTGGTGGCTCTCGTCTACATCCTCTGATTTGTTCGGTGTTGGGATGTGTAACGACTTACCACTAAGTGTCATAATGGCATTCACCTCCTTCGAATTCTTTTGTGCCGGGTGTTGTCCATGGTGTGTGGACTGAGCTTGGGAAAGGAACTTACCTCTCTCATTCACACTCAATGAGCTCATCAACTTGGACACTTGGCTCTTTAAATCCTTATATTCTTCAACAACCTGTGTAATTAAAGATTCAAGCCTTTGATTAGTCTTACCTTATGCCTCAATAAAAGCATGCAAAGTTTCTTCTAAAGGACTCCTAGAAGGTGCAGGTGCATGATATGGTTCAGGATATGGTGCAGGATATGAGCTAGGGGTTTGTGTAAGCTGCTAGTTTTCAGATTTTCAGCTGAAGTTGGGGTGATTGTGCCATCCCGGATTATAGGTATTAGAGAAAGGTGCAAAAGGCTTCTTGTACATGCCTAAGGCATTACATTGTTCCTCATACATCCCTCTCATATCAACAAATATGGGACACTCTTGAGTGGGATGACCTACCCCGCCACACACAAAACATGGTTCCAAAGACTTTGCATGATCGGCTAGGTGTGTTGGCTTTAAGCTCTTAGTTTTTAATGCATATAGTTCCCTAGTGAGCATTTCGACATTGGCCTTAAGGTTATCCTCTTCCCTAAGATGGTAAATTCCACCACCATTTGGGTTCCCTTCATGTCGTGACCTATTTGTGCTTTCAGTAGCACTAGGTCCAATCCAAGTGTGAGCTTTTTCAGCAAGCTCATTGAGGTACTCTATGTCCTCATCAGGATCTTTCTCCAAAAACTCACCATTACACATCATCTCTACAAATTGGTGCTCTCTATATGTAAGTCTCTCATAAAAATAGCTCACTAAGTGCCAATTCTCATACCCATGGTGAGGGCACATACTCAAAAACTCTTTAAATCTCTCCCAAGACTGATACAAAGTCTCACCATCCTTTTGTGCAAAGGTGGAGATTTGCCTTTTTAAAGCATTGGTCTTGTGTTAGGGAAAGTATTTATTAAAGAAAATTCAAGTCATCTTAGTCCATGACCCAATAGATTGTGGTCTAAGTGAGTATAGGCAACTCTTAGCTCTATCCTTCAAAGGAAAATGAAAGAACTTAAGTTTCACAATGTCATGAGTTTCATCTTGACTATGAAAAGTCGCAACTACTTCCTCAAACTCTCTAATGCGCACATATGGGTTTTCATTATCCAAGCCATGAAATGTAGGGAGTAATTGTATCATCCCTGTTTTAAAATCTAGATGGCGAGTATTGGCTGGAAACATGATGCAGGATGGTGTGGCTGTTTGTGTAGGGCGGAGGTAATCCTGAAGGGTCCTAGGGGGTTGATATTCCTGTTCACTCATTTCTTCGAGACTAGATGGATTTTCAAATAAAGGATTTTAAAATGAATTTAATTCTGACTCTAGCACAGGCCTACAAGCAAATCTACCCAAAGGATCTCTATATATGGGCATGCAAGATCACAAAATAAAAAAAAATACTATAAAAAGAAGAAAGAAACTAAAATAAATAAATAAATTAATGCAGCAAGCTAAAACAAGGAACGAAGTTACCGCCTTTACAAACTATTGAAAAAGAAAAACTATCTACAATTCTTCAACCGTCTTATCTCAAGGTTGACAATCTTTCTTGTACTTAAGCGCATCTCCCCAGCAACAGCGTCAAAATTTGATTACGCCAAAAACATAACGCGGTAGTTGTAGCACAGCTTTGGGATGTCGATTCCACAGGGAAACTGTTGGAAATCACCTTGACAAGATGCCTAGGTGGTGATCTTCCAAACACCCAAGTCTTGAATGACTTGTAGAAAGAATTTCAGCAATCGAACACAAGAACAGAAAATCAAAGAAAGAAAGAAGACAAGTAATTTGTTGTCGAGGTTTGGCAATGTACCTACGTCCCCGTGAGTTCCTCCGAACTCTCTGGACTATCTCAATGGTTCTTACAAAGTTATAGCAATCCCCTTCAAGAATCCAAGTTCTTGAAGAACCAAGAAGAGAACGAGAAAGTGATAGACCTATTACAATGCTTTCTATCAATTCTCTACTAACCTCTCTTCTTTACAACTAGCCTCACTACAAGAGTCCCTCTTGTGTTTATGTCCCTCACACAATTCTCTCTTGTGTTTACAATGATCTCACAATGTCACAACCTATGTGGTTCTCTCACACACCTTTTCCACCACTTGAAATGAGGCTAAGAAACTCTTTTTATAGCCTCTTAATACTTGGACAATCTTGTGAATCATTCTTGACCCTTTGATCATGTTCTTCCTTTAATCTCAGCCCTTCATCACTCTCCAAGTGATGTTGTGCATTTTGGTGTGGTGCTGTGTGCTGCGGCGTGACCTGATGCTGCAGCCTCCTGATGCTGTGCGCACACCTCCTGCCTGCGGGCAGAAAATTCCACAGCAGTGTGCCTGACCTTCCCATGCTCAAAATTGAAGCACACGTATGTGTACAACCTTATCACTTGCTAAAATTTGATATCCCACAATTGGTTTGGACATTAACCAACCTTTGTGCCATGTTTGGACCTGTTCAAACCTTGACCATGTTTGAACCATGTTTAAACCTTAGACAAAAAACCAACAATCTCTACCTTTGTCTAAGCGTTTATACCCGAACCATTTGTGCAGAGACCTTTGGGATCCAAACTCATCTTGAGTCATCAATCAACTGACTCCAATCCTAACTAATTCAAGGCAATGATTGAACTTACTTAGAGGTAGAAACTTGGTGCCTAAATCTGCAGGACTTTTCTCCGTGGTCTTCTTGTCAACATGAATGCTTCCTTCTGTACCATTTTCCAAAATGTAATGATACCGAACATCCATATGCTCCGTCCCCTCATGGAACACCGGATACCTCCACAAGTGCCCCGCACTTTGGCTATCCAAAGATATCACCACTTGCTCTTTTAGGACCTCCCACTCGTCCAACAACCCCTTGCACCCCATAGCCTCCTTTATGGCTTTCGTAGCCGCTATGCATTCTGCCCTGGTTGTTATGAGTGCTACAACTGGCTACCACTGAGCCTCCATGTACCTCAGCAACCACTTCATCCGAAGACAACACTCTTTTCCGGGATTACTCACACATTTGCTGAAAACATCCATTGCCCAAGAAACACTTGACCTGTTTCTCTTCCTTTCCCGGATGATTCTCCTCATCCCAAGGATCTTTTGTGCAAGGCTGAGATCCTTCCTCTCGAACTCCTCACTGAGTTGAGATGTAAACCTTTCCATCCTCTTCCTGCTGTTCCAAACTAACAGCCCATCAATGACATAGGTGAGGATACTCACCATCTTCTCCACCTTGTGTCCAGGTGAGAAAGTTTCTGTGAAACCTATGTCTTCTCTTCTTGTAAACCCATTCGCCACCAGCTTAGCCTTGTTCCGGACTTCATCTCTTGGAGGGCACCCTTCTTTAATCTTGTAAGTGCACTTACATTCCACAACTTTCTGATTTCCTAGAATTTTCACCAATTCCCAGAAGTTGTTCTTTCTCAAAGAATCCATTTCTTCCTCCATAGCTAGCTGCCACTTTGACGAATCCTTACACTCCATGGCATCCGTGTAAGTTTCTTGTTCACTCATCTCTCCTTCTGTCCAAGGAGCTGCTGCATCCGCAGCATCCGCAAACCCACATCTTGAAGGTGGTCTGACCAGCCTTCTTTCCCGGTCTCTTATGAGCTGAAAGTCCTTCTGACTTGCTGTAACATCCTTTTCTTGTTCAGCCTCTTCTTGAGTTTCTTGAGCTTGGCAATCATCCAAGGGCTCTACTTGTTCTGAACCCTCTTGCCTCCTTTGCTCTACCTGAACAGAATCTCCCTTGATGCTATGCTCAACAATTTCTGAATTGGTTTGCTCACTAGCCCCTGCAGGGTTAGTTTTCTCCAAGTAGGGAAATAATAATTCATTAAAGACAACATCCCTACTTATTATGGGTTTAAATCCTTCTTTTTCTAAAGACCATAACCTGTACCCCTTAGCCCCTTCCCCATATCCTAGAAACACATATTTTCTAGATCCTGGGCTAAGCTTATCCTCCTTTTGGAGTGCATACGCAGCACACCCAAAAGTCTTAAGGTTGTCCAACTCAGGGGGTTTTCCACTCCACATCTCCATGGGAGTCTTTTGGAACACAATCCTAGAGGGTGATCTATTAATCAAATATGCAGCTGTAGCTACAGCTTCTCCCCAAAAATATTTTGGTAACCCGGATCCATCTAACATGCACCTAACCTTTTCCATAAGGGTCTTATTCATCAACTCAGCAACTCCATTTTGCTGAGGAGTTTCCACAACCGTCCTATGTCTTAGAATGCCATTTAACCTACAGAATTGATCAAGTTCTTGGTTAAAAATTTCTAAGCCATTATCGGTTCTTATCCCCTTAACTACTCTACCCATTTGAGTCTCAACCAGCCCTTTCCACACCACTAATTTATTCAAGGCATCTAATTTATTCTTAACCAAATAAACCCATACTTTTCTTGAATAATCATTAATTAAAGACAGAAAGTAAATGTTACCTCCCTGTGTTGGTGTCTGTTGTGAGTTTTAAATTACTCGCAAGCGCACGAGTCGTTTGCAGTATAGCGTTGTGCAAGTGCGAGGTCGAATCCACAGGGAATTGCGTTGTGAAAATATAATTTTTAATCTAAACTAACTCTATTTTAACCTAGTTCCAAATTTCAGAATGATATTGCAAAATAAATTAAAACTAAATTAAATTGATTTAAAAACTAATAAAAAAGGCACTAAGGTTTCCAAATCCACCCCACCAAAGTTAAGCATACATGTTCTAAAAATATAGCCTATCAAAACATTCAATGAATCCAACTATAAGACAAAAAACAAAGAATATCCCAACTAAACCAAAAGCACCCGATGTATCCGCTCTTAACAAATCACAAAGGGAATCCAATTTAATCGAAAAGCATTCAATGTATCCATCAGATGAAACACAAAGAAAATCCAACAGACAATTTAAACTCAATCAATTATAAGATTAACTCAAATAATTGACAGAACATTTATACTAAAAATTGTCAGATTTGTACAAGCAAATCTGAACTACTACGCCAAACAACGGCGGGGCTTCATCTTCAACCTTAGCTGAAGAGTCTAGCCACTCATAATTATAAAACTATAATAACAAGTACTAAACATTTAAACTAAAACAACTGAATATAAATAAATAAATAAACAACTTTACATGAGAGAAATTCCACTCGCTGACGGGCGGCGCTTCCCCTCGTGGTAGCAATGCCTTCGGGATCCACCAGAATGCTGGCGGAAGTCCACCGGTAAACACCAAAGTGGCTTAGGAATTGTACATTGGATTATGAAGCCAAATGGTGTTTATATAGGGGAAGACCCGGAGTAAAACAGGTTGCAGAAACGATGTGGGATACAGGCCCGTGTGCGCTCGATCGCAGTGTGGTGCGATCGATCGCAGGTACGATCGATCGCATGTCTTGTGCGCACGATCTCATGTGCGCTCGATCGCATGTCTGCTGCGATCGATCGCAGATGCACTGATCTTCAAATATTTCGATGTGGGATGTTGACCTTGCGCTCGTTCAAAGGCAGGTGCGCTCGAGCGCTGGTGCGCTCGATCGCATGTCTGTTGCGATCGAGCGCAATGTCTCCAGAAGCTTCAAATCAACCTGAAATGCTGCACTTTCTCCACAAAGCTGTAAAAACACACAAAACACAAGAAAAACGTAAAATAGAGTAAAATAATACTAACTAAGAGCATAACAAATATAAGTTAAGGGTCTAAAATATGCAATATTTTAGACTCATCAAATACCCCCAAACTTATATTTTGCTAGTCCCTTAGCAAAACAAAATAAAAGACTCAATGAAAAACAAAGAACATAAAGATAAAGTCATCACTCATGGTATCCAAAAATTTAAGGAGTACACATCATCATGATATTCATTCATAAGCAAGCTTAAAAAGGTAAACACATCTTCGCAATGAATAGAAATGTTAAAATCTAATTACTTACAAAAGGCAAGATAAGGCATCACAAGCTTGAATCAGTGTAAGGTGAATTAGTACATAAAAAATGAAGCTTCCAAGTAATTCTAATGTGTAAGGTCTCCATGTCTCAAGATTCACCGAATTTCCCATCAAAAATGAACAAAAAGGCATAGTTTTTATTTTATTCACCTTTTTTTTTTTTTTTTTTTTTTTTTTAATAAGGCACGGCTATGTTTAGTTCCCTTAAGCTTTCTAATTGACCCATGTAGCGAGTGTTGAGTCAATGACTCCCAAACCAGATGGTTTTAGGGCATTAGGTGTAAAGACACCCCTAAGGACTTACTAACTCAAGTCAAAAAGGCTACGAAATTAAACCGACCTTAATATTAACAAGCAAAATTTCACCTTTTGACGTGAACACTCACTGCTTACTGAGGCAAGAGGTCCAGTTACTCAGCGAAAAGTTTATTGATAATTTTTTTTTTATTTTTTTTTATTTTTTATATTTTCCTATGCCCAAGAGTTCATCCAACAAGTCATCCAGTTTTAGTTAAGATAAGGAAAAATACACATTAAAATCACGTGTCATACCTCACATAATTTGTGCTAATGTGCTCGTGTGAGATTAGATCAAACATGTGAATTCTCAAAATGCCTAAAGTAAGTAACTAAATTTTAAAAATTTATCACCAGATCATGTGTTCAAAATGTTAAGCTCACCAATGACATCACATCACAGAAAATGTTTAGATCAACTAAAATTTCACGATAACATGAGCATGCATTTATCTCTATGACGAAAAGACAACAAATTAGGACAAAGTGTGTGATGTGTCTCCCATACCCCCAAACTTAAATTACACATTGACCCCAATGTGTGACTAATATGGAAAGAGCTGACCTGAGATATGGAGAACTATCTGGACTGGTATGGCTCATAGCATACCCCCAAACTTGAACTGAAGTACGCTTTGTCCCTGAAAAATAAAAACTGGAAAACAAAAATACTGGAAACAACATTAATCATAAAAATGCAAATTAATAAATAAACAAAAGAAAAGATAAGCTGTGGGGTGCCTCCCATGAGCGCTAAGTTTAACGTCTTCAGCCAGACCCAACATTAGTAAACATGCCCAACTAAGTGCTCCACCATCTAATCAATAAATGGGAATGAAAAATGATCAGGCCTAGTGGCAGCATTCAATTTACGGTAGTCTAGACACTTTCTCCATCTTGACTGCACTCGAGTTGGAACAAACTCGTTGTCTCTATTTACTACCGTAAATTCAGCACGTTTGGGCACGACTGAAATCTGGCTCACCCACTTGCTATCAGAGATGGGATAAATGATCCCTGCCTCTAACAGCTTAATATCTTCCGCCCTCACAACCTCTTGCAAAGCAGGGTTGAGCCTTCTTTGTGGCTCCCTCGATGGCTTGGCATTCTCCTCCAACTGTATCATGTACGTCACCACCGAGGGGTTGATTCCTTCGACATCTTCAATAGTCCAGCCTATAGCTTCCTGATGCTCTCTTAAGACGTCCAATAATTTCTCCTCTGGAGCATCACCCAAATCTAAAGCTATAATTGTAGGCAAAGAATCTGCTGGACCTGGGAACTTATACTCAAGATTATCCAGTAAAGGCTTAAGTTCCTTCTTGTGAGGTTCAGGTGTTGTGGTTTCCTCCGTCTCACTGATCTTTAGAGGTGCAGACTCCAAAGTAGCATTAGCTTGCTCAAACAACTTATCTAAGCCCAAATCCTCTTCAAATTGAGCAAAGCATGCCTCCATGGGGTCCTCAATACGTGATTCATCCATAATCTCCTCCGTCTCACTGCTCTTCTGAGGAGCAAACTCCACGATAGTATTTGCTTGCTCAAGTAACTTGTCTAAGTCCAAATCCTCTTCAAATTGAGCAAAGCATGCCTCCATAATGTCCTCAGACTTCCCTTCTTTCTTGGGCACTTGTAGTCTCTCAGGGTAAGGTGCTTTAGGTAAAAACGACCTAGAGAGATCCTTAATAATACGAGTGGCTGTAGATGGCTCAGCATCTCTCTTCTCATTGTTGCCACTCTCTTGCCCTTGGTGCATAGCAGGGTTCTCTTCCACTTGATTGTCCACTTGTCTCCCAGACAAGTATGGGACAGTTGATTGCACTTGTTCCTGCCAATGCATTGGAGAATTTCCCACCGCAAACTGTTCCTTTGGGTTAGGCTCAGTTTGACTGGGGAACGTTCCTTCCTCTCCTTCACCCACATAACTTGCGATTTGATCAATTTGACTCTCTAGTGTGGCAATCGCTTGGGTGTTTTCTATTGTTGCACTCATCACTTCACTCATAGATTGGCTAGTCGTTTTCATGAAATCATTGAGAGCGTCCTCCAATGACTGTGAAACCGATGCTGGCGCTTGAATGGGAGCTTGGTAAGCGGGTGATGGTGCTGGATAAGCTGAGTGACCATAATTTGGAATTGGTGGAGGAAATTCGGGAGTGTATTGATTGTGAGCATGGTAAGGGGCTCCTCCCTGATTCATTGGTTGGTTCTGCTCCCATGAAAAATTAGAGTGGTCCCACCACCCTGGATTGTATGTTTCGGAGCAAGATCCATTTGATTGCCAACAACAGTCATTGAAAGCATTCATTTGTTCCATAGGATACTCGGCACAAGCCGGCATTGATGGGCAATTCTGTGCTAGATGCATGGGACTAGCACAGATGGAACAACTTTCAACATTGAAAGTGTTGGCAGTATTGAGGGACGGGCCGGTCATTTTAATGAAATCCTTGAGGGCGTCCTCTAAAGACTGTGAAACCGGCGCTGGATTCATCCACATGATTTTTTTTTTTTTTTTTTTTTTTTAATTAAATAATTTTTTTTTTATTTTTTTTTTATTGATAACTAACTAGTAGAAAAATAAAATCAATTCAGACCAAAAATTTTCACAAACAAAACAATTCCCCGGCAACGGCGCCAAAAACTTGTTGTGAGTTTTAAATTACTCGCAAGCGCACGAGTCGTTTGCAGTATAGCGTTGTGCAAGTGCGAGGTCGAATCCACAGGGAATTGCGTTGTGAAAATATAATTTTTAATCTAAACTAACTCTATTTTAACCTAGTTCCAAATTTCAGAATGATATTGCAAAATAAATTAAAACTAAATTAAATTGATTTAAAAACTAATAAAAAAGGCACTAAGGTTTCCAAATCCACCCCACCAAAGTTAAGCATACATGTTCTAAAAATATAGCCTATCAAAACATTCAATGAATCCAACTATAAGACAAAAAACAAAGAATATCCCAACTAAACCAAAAGCACCCGATGTATCCGCTCTTAACAAATCACAAAGGGAATCCAATTTAATCGAAAAGCATTCAATGTATCCATCAGATGAAACACAAAGAAAATCCAACAGACAATTTAAACTCAATCAATTATAAGATTAACTCAAATAATTGACAGAACATTTATACTAAAAATTGTCAGATTTGTACAAGCAAATCTGAACTACTACGCCAAACAACGGCGGGGCTTCATCTTCAACCTTAGCTGAAGAGTCTAGCCACTCATAATTATAAAACTATAATAACAAGTACTAAACATTTAAACTAAAACAACTGAATATAAATAAATAAATAAACAACTTTACATGAGAGAAATTCCACTCGCTGACGGGCGGCGCTTCCCCTCGTGGTAGCAATGCCTTCGGGATCCACCAGAATGCTGGCGGAAGTCCACCGGTAAACACCAAAGTGGCTTAGGAATTGTACATTGGATTATGAAGCCAAATGGTGTTTATATAGGGGAAGACCCGGAGTAAAACAGGTTGCAGAAACGATGTGGGATACAGGCCCGTGTGCGCTCGATCGCAGTGTGGTGCGATCGATCGCAGGTACGATCGATCGCATGTCTTGTGCGCACGATCTCATGTGCGCTCGATCGCATGTCTGCTGCGATCGATCGCAGATGCACTGATCTTCAAATATTTCGATGTGGGATGTTGACCTTGCGCTCGTTCAAAGGCAGGTGCGCTCGAGCGCTGGTGCGCTCGATCGCATGTCTGTTGCGATCGAGCGCAATGTCTCCAGAAGCTTCAAATCAACCTGAAATGCTGCACTTTCTCCACAAAGCTGTAAAAACACACAAAACACAAGAAAAACGTAAAATAGAGTAAAATAATACTAACTAAGAGCATAACAAATATAAGTTAAGGGTCTAAAATATGCAATATTTTAGACTCATCAGTGTCCTTGCTGGTCCCCAAAGGTCCGCATGAATGTAGTCAAGAATGCCTTTAGACTTGTGCACTCCGGTGTTGAAGCTGACCTGATGTTGCTGCCCAAAAACACAGCTCTTACAAAAATCCAGTTCTTCTACTTTGTCACCACCAAGTAGACCTTCTTTGCTAAGCACTTGCAGGCCCTTTTCGCTCATGTGTCCCAAGCGAGTGTGCCAAAGGGCTGCCTTGTCCAGCTCAGCCATCAAGCTTGCTGCTTGATCATTGGTTTCTGTTTCTCTGATCATCTCATAGAGTCCATCGTTTCTTGCTGCCTTGATCACCACCAAAGATTCCTTGGCCACCTTGATCTTTCCTCCCTCTATCTTGCATGTATAGCCCATGGAATCTAGCTGCTCCAATGAGATCAAGTTCCTCTTCAAATCTGGAACATACCTCACATTTTCCAGTAGCCTTGTGACTCCATCAAAAATCCTCAATTGGATATCTCCAATCCCTCTCACTTGGCAAGAATTATCATTCCCCAAGAAGACCATTCCATCATTGATCTTCTTGAAATTCTTGAACCATTCTTTGTGAGGGCTCATATGATGAGTGCACCCGGTATCCAAGATCCATTTCCCGCTGCCTTCTTGCCCCTTGCTCACACTTGAGCACACAACAAGAACATCATCATCTTGCTATTCTGTTTTGGCAACCGAAGCCTCTCCATTCTTGGTATGGCTTCCTCCTCTATCCCTTGTCATCTTCTTGCAATCTTTCTTGACATGACCCTTCTTATGGCAGTAGTAGCAGCTCTTCCCTCCAAATCTCAGTTCGGAATGCATTCTCCCATGGCTTTCTCCTCTACCTCTGTCCCGGTAGTAGCCATGCATGCTGCTGTGCACTCTCCCATGGCTCTCTCCTCTACCTCTGTCCTGGTAGTAGCCATGCATGCTGCTGTGCACTCTCCCATGGCTCTCTCCTCTACCTCTGTCCCGGTAGTAGCCATGGTTGCTGCCATACCAAGTTGCTGGCCTTCTTTTAAAGAATAGTCCTTTACCACTTGATGCACTCCTTTTCTTAGCATCAAGATTATCTTGCAACTCTTTCTTAGGATCAAATTTAAAAGCAAAGATTTGTTTCCGAAGATACCTCTTATGTGGGAGAGTCTTGGCAAGAAACAATTCATCTAGTTTCTTCCATAATACAGCTGGATCTTCTAAGTCTCCGCACTCCCTTGTGTCATTATCTGACATGTGCAAGAAAATGGTGCTGTAAGCCATCTTCTTCATCTCGGTCCGCTGGTCCTCCGTGATACTTGCTGGAAAAGCATCATCTTCTCCAATAGCCAAGTCCACTTTTTGTTGCACAAGAACCTCCTTGATCTTCCGCTTCCATAGAGAAAAATCTCCCTTTCCATCAAACTTCTTAATACCGAAATTTGAACCCATCTTGCGAAGATGATCCCTTGTCTTATGCAGTACCCACAAATGCTTTCTTCAACCTCAAGAACACAGATCGAAGATGGATCTTAACCGTTCTTGAATCACTTTCAAGAACACGACCAGCTCTTGATCTTTTCACCGTTCTTGAATCACCCTCAAGAACACGATCAGATATTGATCTTAACACCGTTCTTGATTTACCTCAAGAACACGATCATATATAGATTTTAACTCCGTTCTTGAATCACCCAAGAAGTTGATCTTTGATTCTTGGAGTCTTGGCTCCGTACCTTCTACTTCATGTTCCGATAACCAGCTGCTGTGCTCTGATACCACTGTCCAAAGCTCTGATACCACTATTGGAAATCACCTTGACAAGATGCCCAGGTGGTGATCTTCCAAACACCCAAGTCTTGAATGACTTGTAGAAAGAATTTCAGCAATCGAACACAAGAACAGAAAATCAAAGAAAGAAAGAAGACAAGTAATTTGTTGTCGAGGTTCGGTAATGTGCCTACGTCCCCGTGAGTTCCTGCGAACTCTCTGGACTATCTCAATGGTTCTTACAAAGTTACAGCAATCCCCTTCAAGAATCCAAGTTCTTGAAGAACCAAGAAGAGAACGAGAAAGTGATAGACCTATTACAATGCTTTCTATCAATTCTCTACTAACCTCTCTTCTTTACAACCAGCCTCACTACAAGAGTCCCTCTTGTGTTTATGTCCCTCACACAATTCTCTCTTGTGTTTACAATGATCTCACAATGTCACAACCTGTGTGGTTCTCTCACACACCTTTTCCACCACTTGAAATGAGGCTAAGAAACTCTTTTTATAGCCTCTTAATTCTTGGACAATCTTGTGAATCATTCTTGACCCTTTGATCATGTTCTTCCTTTAATCTCAGCCCTTCATCACTCTCCAAGTGATGCTGTGCATTTTGGTGTGGTGCTGTGTGCTGCGGCGCGACCTGATGCTGCAGCCTCCTGATGCTGTTCGCACACCTCCTGCCTGTGGGCAGAAAATTCCACAGCAGTGTGCCTGACCTTCCCATGCTCAAAATTGAAGCACACATATGTGTGCAACCTTATAACTTGCTGAACCTTGATATCCCACAATTGGTTTGGACATTAACCAACCTTTGAACCATGTTTGGACCTGTTCAAACCTTGACCATGTTTGAACCATGTTTAAACCTTAGACAAAAAACCAACAGAAACAAGTTAACTACAAAAAGGAGTGAACCATAACACAAACGATAAAGATTTAAGTGAGAAAATATGAACTTTTGATAATGAAGTAATTGTGTGAAATAGATTGTAAAATATAATAGAGGAACAACAAGGTTCCAGAAATCCTCCCTAGGTTCGTTGCCCTAATCCTAACTTGATTCAGTTGTTTTTATCTCGATTGCATGTTTCACATCCCAAACAGGCAATCGACAAGTATTCAGTAAGAGCATATATAAACCCTAATGTAATTGTTATAAAATACTTTTTACTTTCGATTCATGCACACATGATCTATCCTATAGGTTTATCAAGAAATGACAATATATCTTTTATGACAATATTGCAGTAATGGACAGGCCTAAAGGGTAAATCTACCAGACTCAATCATATCCAAACAATCACGACATAAGAAAAGCATGACTAGATTTATATCAAGGAAAAAGATACAATCACTGGATTAGAGAAAATCTTATAATTAGATAGCAAAGTAAATCATAACAATATCTTGACAATAAATCCTTATTACAACTTAACCAAATAAAGGAAAATAGGAACAACTACACCTAGGGATTCATCCTTTTGCCTTGTTTGGAGATTAGTTCGCCATGGGACTCATGGTCGAATACTTTGATGGAGGAGAGTGTGGCTCCTTCTTTCAGTTTTTCAGACTTTGATTGCTTCTCTTCAACCCTAAGTGATCTATTTATAGTACAAGGGTCCAAGGGTGTTTTTGGGTTTAATCTATTGCTAAAACCCTAATTAAGTTCAGACTCGGAGATGGGAAAAATGTGTGCGCGCTACGGCACAGGCTGAGGGGTGCTGCAGCACTTGCCTTCCACTTGGTTGGGTAGTTTCTAGATGCTGCGGCATGGGCTGAGGGATGCCACAGCATAGGCTGATGCAGAAAGGGTGGAGACTCTTGGTTGACACGGCACAGCCTGAGGGATGCCGCAGCACACCCTGGTGCTTTGATTTCTCTTCATGTTTGCTTCTCCGTAACCACTCCGATACTTCGTTATGCATGGAATCTTGGCGCTTGAAGTAACGGTCTTTTTTCCTTCTCTTTTGGACTCGAAGTACCTGAAAATTCACCGAGATAAGTCAATGATCAAGAATATCACTTTAGAGTTATTAACGTATAAAAATGCAATTAACACCGAGATCAACCCTAAAATGCTAACAATTAAGCACTGCTGAGATGCATTTTATGGCTCTTATCAAAGGGTCTGCAAGTTCTCCGCAAGAACGGTCTACTTAATGGTGACAAAGTAGAGAAACTTGATTTCTATGAATATTGTGTTCTTGGGAAGCGACATCGGGTCAGCTTTAACACCGGAGTGCACATGTCTAAGGGCATTATTCACTACATTCATGAGGATCTTTGGGGACCAGTAAGAATACCAACACAGGGAGGTAATCTTTACTTTCTATCTTTAATTGATGATTATTCTAGAAAGGTTTGGGTTTGTTTCCTTAAAAATAAATTAGATGCTTTGAATAAATTTGTGGTGAGGAAAAAGTTGGAAGAAACTCAAACGGGTAAGGTAGTTAAGGTGTTAAGAACCGATAATGGCTTAGAATTTTTTAACAAGGAACTTGATCAATTCTGTAAGTTAAATGGGATTCTAAGACATAGAACGGTTGTGAAAACCCCTCAGCAAAATGGAGTTACTGAGAGGATGAATAAGACCCTTATAGAAAAGGTTAGGTGTATGATTATAGGATCCGGATTACCCAAATGTTTTTAGGGAGAAGCGGTGTCTACTGCTGCATATTTGGTTAATAGATCACCCGCTAGGGCCGTGGACCTTAAGACTCCCGAGGAGATGTGGAGTAGTAAATCCCCTAAGTTGAACAACCTTAGGACTTTTGGATGTGCTGCGTATGCACATCAAAAGGATGATAAACTTAGCCCAAGGTCTAGAAAATATGTGTTTCTAGGATATAGGGAAGGGGCTAAGGGGTATAGGTTGTGGTCCTTATAGCAAAAAGGATTTAAACTCATAATAAGTAGGAATGCATTTTTAATGAGCATTTATTTCCCTATTTGGTGAAAACTAACCTTGTAAGGGATAGTGAGCAAACTAGCCCAGTATTTGTGGAGAATAGCATCAAGGAAAATTCAGTTCAGGTAGAGCAAGGAAGACAAGAGGGTTCGGACGTGGTAGAGCCCATTGATGAAGGCCAAGCTCAGGACACTCATGAGGAGGCTGAACTAGAAGGGGATGCTGCAACAAGTCAGAATGACTATCAGCTCATAAGGAACCGGGAAAGAAGGCTGGTTAGACCACCTTTGAGATATGGTTTTGCGGATGCTAATATAGCAGCTCCTTATTTAGAAGGAGGGATAAGTGAACTAGAAACTTACATAGATGCCATGGGATTTAAGGATTCATCAAGATGGAAGCTAGCTATGGAGGAAGAAATGGATTCTTTGAGGAAGAACAACTCTTGGAAATTGGTGCACATTCCAGGAAAACAGAGAGTTATGGATTGTAAGTGGATTTACAAGATCAAATAAGAGAATCATTCCAGGGGATGAAGTTCGGTACAAGGCTAGGCTGGTGGCGAAGGGGTTCACGTAAAGAGAAGGTATAGATTTCACAGAAATTTTCTCACCTGGATACAAGGTGGAGGAAATGGTGATTATCCTCATCTATGTTGATGATATACTGTTGGTTGATAACTACAGGGAGAGGATAGAAAGGTTGAAGTCTCAACTCAGTTCGGAGTTTGAGAGGAAGATCTTGGCCTTGCACAAAAGATCCTTGGGATGAGAATAATTCGAGAAAGGGAGAGAAACAGGTTGAAGGTTTCTTAGTCTTCCTACATAGAAAAGGTGATGTATAAGTTTTCTATGGAAGATGGTAAACCAATGAAGATTCCCTTTACTGGCCATTTCAAGTTCTCCAGTGAACAATGTCCTAGAATGGATGAGGAGAAAAAGGAAATGGAAAAGGTCCCTTACTCTAGTGCAGTTGGATTAATCATGTCCATGATGGTAAGCACTAGACCCGACATTTCTCAAGCAATTAATGTTCTCAGCAGATTTGTGAGTAATCTCAGAAAGGAGCTGTTGGGAAATTACCTTGGAGATGCCCAGGAGGTGATCTTCCAAACACCCAAGTCTAGAATGACTTGTAATGATCAGAACAGAAACAGAAATCAAAGAAAAGAAAGAAGACAAGCAATTTGTTATCGAGGTTCGGCAATAGCCTACGTCCCTGTGAGTTCCTCCGAACTCTCTGCACTAAATCAATGAGTTCTTACAAATTATAGCAACACCCCTTCAAGAATCACAAGTTCTTGAAGAACCAAAGAAGAGACAAAAAAAAGCGATAAGAACTATTACAAAGCCCTGTACCAAATCTATGCTACTCTCTCTTTATAACCAGCCTCTTTTTTGAGATCTATTCTAGTGCCTCTCTTGTGTTTTGTGTCTTTGCACTCTCACACTTGCACTTGAATTCTCTTGTATGATGATCACTTGTATGTATTGTGTATGAATTGTGTTGAGATTGAAGTTAGGTGACCCTTTATATAGTGCACCAACTTCTTGGCCAATCTTGAAGGTTAATATCCACCTTTAGATCTTGAGGACCAATCAACCATAGCCCTTCATCAATCCTTAGTGATCCTATGTGTTTTGTTCATGCCGCACGCACCTATCAAGAGTGTTGGAAAAGTGGGCATCAGTGTGGCTGGTGCCGCGGCCTAGAACAGGGCAGGCCACAGTGTGAGGTAGGGCACACTTCACCAATTTCTTCATACTTTTTGCGTGCCGCGGCGAAACCTTGGACAGAAAAAACCTCCTTGCTGTGCGTCGCGGCACATATTCCTTATGCCGCGGTGAAGCCCTTGACCTGATGTTGATTTTTACTTCTTCTTGCAACCGTTTAAACCTAAGACAAAATACCAACAATCTCTACCTTTGTCTAAGCGATTAAATCTGAACCCATTGTGCAGAGAACTCAGGATCCAAACTCATCTTGAGTCATCATTCAACTGACTCCAATCCTAAGAAGTCCAAGGCAATGATTGAACTTAGAGGTAGAACTTTGGTGCCTAAATCTATGGGATTTTCTTCCGTGGCTATCTTATCCACATGAATGCATCCTTTCGTAACATTTTCCCGATTGAAATGATACGGAACATCCATATGATTTGTCCTCTCATGGAGAAACAGATTCCTACATAAGTGCAATGCACTTTGGCTATCCGAATACACCACCACCTGCTCTTTTAAGACCTTCAACTCTTCCAACAACCCTTTGCACCACATAGCCTCCTTAATGGCTTCTGTTACCGCTATGTACTTAACCTTGGTTGTTGAGAGTGCTACCACTGGCTGCAACTATGCCTTCTAACTTATACAACATCCGTTTAAGTTGAAGAAATAGGAGGTAATCGATCTTCTTTTATCCCAGTCTGCTCCATAGTTCGAATCTGCATAACCCTCAAGATAGATGGACTTACCCCTCTTCTCATAAACCAGCCCTATTTTTGGGCTTCCCTTCAAGTACCTCAGCAACCACTTCATCCCAAGCCAATGCTCCTTTTCGGGATTACTCATAAACCTGCTGAGAACACTGATTTAATGAGCAATTTTTGGTCTAGTGAATACCATAGTGAACATAACTGAACCAACCATACTAGAGTAAGGGACCTTTTTCATTTCCTTCTTCTCCACCTCCGATCTCGGACATTGATCACTGGAGAACTTAAAATGACCAGTAAGGGGAACCTTCACTGGTTTGCTATCTTCCATAGAGAACTTAGATATCATCTTCTTTATGTAAGAAGTCTGAGAAATTTTCAATCTGTTTCTCTCCCTTTCCCGGATTATATTCATCCTAAAGATCTTCTGTTCATGGCCAAGATCCTTCATTTCAAACTCTGAACTGAGTTAAGACTTCAATTCTTCTATCCTCTCCCTGCTGCTACCAACTAGCAGCATATCATCGACATAGATGAGGATGATCACCACTTCCTCCACCTTGTGCCCCTTCTAGTACAATCACGAATCATAGTAGCTCCTTATGAAACCTAAGCTAGTTACAAAGGAATCGAACCTCTTATTCCATTGCCGAGGTGATTGCTTTAGGCCATAGAGAGATTTCTTCAATTTGCACACCAACTCTCCCTGCCTTCCTTCCTCATAGCCTTTGGGTTACCTCATGTAGATGGTCTCATCAAGCTCTCCATGCAAGAACGTTTTCTTCATATCCATTTGTTCGATCTCCCAATCAAATTGGACCACCATTGCTAATACTATCCGTATCGTCTTGTACTTCACAACCAGTGAGAATATTTCGGTGAAATCTATGCCTTCTCTTTATGTGAACCCCTTTGCCACCAGCCTAGCTTTATACCGGACTTCATCTCCTGGGGCGTTCCTTTCTTTGATCTTGTAGATCCACCTACAATCCATAACTCTCTATTTTTCTGGTTTAGGCACCTATTCCCAAGAGTTGTTCTTCCTTAAAGAATCTATTACTTCCTCCATAGCTAGCTGCCACTTTGACGACTCCTTACATTCCATGACTTCCATGTAAATTTCTAGTTCAACCATCCCTCCTTCTGTCCAAGGAACTGCTACATTAGCATCCACGAACCCATATCTCAAAGATGATCTAACCACCCTCCTTCCCCAGTCTCTTGTGAGCTGGTAGTCATTCTGACTTGCTGCATCAAACCCTTCCAGTTCAGCCTCCTCTTGAGTGTCCTGAGCTTGGCCTTCATCAATGGACTCTACCTGGTCTGAACTCTCTTGCCTTCCTTGCTCTACCTGAACTTGTTGGAAATCACCTTGACAAGATGCCTAGGTGGTGATCTTCTAAGCACCCAAGTTAAGAATGACTTGTAAAGATTAGGAATCGGAAACAGAAGCAGAAATGAAAGAAAGAAAGAAAGAAGACAAGCAATTTGTTATCGAGGTTTGGCAGTAGCCTATGTCCCCGTGAGTTCACTTGAATTCTCTGCACTAATCAATGGTTCTTTTACAATCATAGCAACTCCTCTCCAAGAAGCCTAAGTTCTTAAAGAAACAAAGAAGAAGAAGAAACAGAAAGTGATAAGAACTAACCCTGGAATTTTCCCAAGAAATTTCCCTTTTCAAGCCCTTCAATCCCCTTTCTATTCTACTCACTCTTCTAAACAACCAGCCTTATAAATGAGTCTCTCTTGTTTTGTGTCTTTGCACTCTTTACAATTCTCTCACTTTTGATCACAAGTTATGTCACATTGTTATCGAGAATGAAGTTAAGTGACCCTTTATATAGTGCACCAACTTCTTGTCCAATCTTGAGGGTGAATATCCACCCTTAGACCTAGATGAACAATCAACCATAACCTTTGATCATTCCTTAGTCAAGCTATGCATTTTGGACATGTCTCACAAACCATGGAAGAGGTTTACACATGTGTGCATCAGTGTGCCTGGCGCTGCGGCCTAGAACAGGGGGTGTCGTGGCCCAGGGCAGAGCACACACTCCTCAGCTTTTGGGTGCCGCGGCCTTGGGGAATAGGCACCGTGGCTTGGCCTTCTTCTAGTACCTCCCACTTTCTGGGGGCCGTGACCTGGGAAGAGTAGGGCCGCGTCCTGACTTGATGCACACACCTTTTTCCAGCTTTGTGCTGAAGCACACTCCTAGTGTGCTGAGGCTTCAAGGACATCATGCTTGACCTCTTCCAACCTTGTTCAAACCTTAGACAAATACCAACAATCTCTAACTTTGTCTAAGTGTTTAAACCTAAACCATTGTGTAGAGAACTCAGGATCCAAACTCATCTTGAGTCATCAATCAACTGACTCCAATCCTAAGTAGTCCAAGGCAATGATTGAACTTACTTAGGGGTAGAACTTTAATACCTAAATCCATAGGGTTTTCTTCCACGGCTACCTTGTCCACATGGACGCATCCTTTTATAACATTTTCCTGAAGGAAATGGTACCGAACATCTATGTGCTTTGTCCTCTCATGGAACACCGAATTCTTGCACAAATGCAATGCACTTTGGCTATCCGAATACACCATAACCTGCTCCTCTATTACCTTCAATTCTTCCAACAACCCTTTGCACCATATAGCCTCCTCAATGGCTTCCATGGTGGCTATGTACTCAGCCTCAGTTGTTGAGAGTGCTACCACCGGCTGTAACTGAGTCTTCTAACTTACACAACATCAGTTTAAGTCGAAGAAGTAGGAAGTAATCGATCTCCTTTTATCCTGGTCTGCTCCACAGTCCAAATCAGTATAACCCTCAAAGCAGATGAACTTACCCCTCTTCTCATAAACCAGCCCCACATATGGGCTTTCCTTCAAGTACCTAAGCAACCACTTCATCCCAAGCCAATGCTCCTTTCCAGGATTACTCATAAACCTACTGAGGACACTCATTGCATGAGTAATGTTAAGTCTAGTGCTTACCATCATAAACATGACTAAACCAACCGCACTAGAGTAGGGGACCTTTTCCATTTCCTTCTTCTCCTCATTCGATCTTGGACATTGATCACTGAAGAACTTGAAATGACCAGCAAAGGAAACCTTCACTGGTTTGCTATCTTCTATAGAGAGCTTAGATATCATCTTTTCTATGTAAGAAGTTTGAGAGATCTTCAATCTGTTTCTCTCCCTTTCCCGGATGATACACATCCCAAGGATCTTCTATGTATAGCTAAGATCCTTTATTTCAAACTCCTCACTGAGTTGAGCCTTCAATTTTCTTATCCTTTCCATGCTGCTCCCAACCAGCAACATGTCATCAACATAGATCAGAATGATCACCACTTCCTCCACCTTGTGCCCCTTATAATACAAGCACGAATCATAGTAGCTCCTCATGAAACCCAGGCTGGTTACAAAGGAATCGAACCTCTTATTCCATTGCCGAGGTGATTGCTTCAGGCCATATAAAGATTTCTTCAGTTGGCACAACAAATCTCCCCACCTTCCTTCCTCATAGCCTTTGGGTTACCTTATGTAAATGGTCTCATCAAGCTCTCCATGTAAGAACGTTGTCTTCACATCCATTTTCTCGACTTCCTAATTGAATTGGGCCACCAATGCTAACACTATCCTGATCGTCTTGTATTTCACAACTGGTGAGAATATTTCAGTGAAGTCTATGCCTTCTTTTTTAGTGAACCCCTTCACCACTAGCCTAGCTTTATACCGCACTTCATCCCTCGGAGTGTTCCCTTCTTTGATCTTGTAGATCCATCTACAATCCATAACTCTCTGTTTTTCTAGTTTGGGCACCAATACCCAAGACTTGTTCTTCCTCAAAGAATCCATTTCTTCCTCCATAGCTAGCTGCCACTTTGACTACTCCTTACACTCCATGGCATCCATGTAAGTTTCTAGTTCAACCATCCCTCCTTCTGTCCAAGGAGCTACTACATTAGCATCCGCAAAACCATGTCTCAAAGGTGGTCTAACCACCCTTCTTTCCCGGTCCCTTGTGAGCTGGTAGTCATTCTGACTTGTTCCATCAACCCCTTCCAATTCAGCCTCTTGAGTTTCTTAAGCTTGGCCTTCATCAATGGGCTCTACCTGGTCTGAACCCTCTTGCCTTCCTTACTAACCGAATTCTCCTTGATGCGATGCTCCACAAATTCTGGACTGGTTTGCTCACTAGCCCCTGCAGGGTGAGTTTTCTCCAAGTAGGGAAATAAAAATTCATTAAAAATTACACCCCTACTTATTATGTGTTTCATTCCTTTTGGTTCTAAGGACCACAACCTATACCCCTTAACCCCATCACCATACCCTAGAACACACATTTTCTAGAACTTGAGTTAAGTTTATCATCCTTTTTATATTCATATGCAGCACATCCAAAAGTCCTGAGGTTGTTCAACTCAAGGGGTTTTCCACTCCACATCTCCATGGGAGTCTTAAGGTCTAAAGCCCTAGAGGGTGATCTATTAACCAAGTATGCAGCTGTAGACACAGCTTCTCCCCAAAAATATTTTGGTAAACTGGACCCAATTAACATGCACCTAACCTTTTCCATAAGGGTTCTATTCATCCTCTCAGTAACTCTATTTTGCTGAGGGGTTTTCAAAACCGTTTTATGTCTTATAATGCCATTTAATTCACAGAATTTATAAAAATCCTTATTAAAAAATTCCAAGCCATTATCGGTTCTTAACACCTTAATTACCCTGCCCGTTTGAGTCTCCAGCAACTTTTTGCACACAACAAATTTATTCAAAGCATCCGATTTATTTTTAAGCAAATAAACCCAAACCATTCTTGAATAATCATCAATTAAAGACAGAAAGTAACGATTATCTCCCTGTGTTGGTGTCCTTACTGGTCCCCAAATATCCACATGGATGTAGTCAAGAATCCCTTTAGACTTGTGCACTCCGGTGTTGAAGCTGACCCGATGTTGCTTCCCACGAATACAACTCTCACAGAAATCCAGTTTCTCTACTTTGTCACCACCAAGTAGACCATCCTTGCTGAGAACTTGTAGCCCCTTTTTGCTCATATGTCCCAAAAGATTGTGCCAAAGTGCTGCCTTATCCATCTCATCCATCAAGCTTGCTGCTTGATCCTTGATTTCTGTCTCACCGATCATCTCATAAAGTCCATCTTTGATTGCTGCTTTGATCACTATCAAGGAACCCTTGGTTACCTTGATCTTTCCTCCTTCAGCTTTGTATGTATACCCCATGGAATCTAGCTACCCCAATAAGATCAAATTCCTCCTCAAATCCGGGAGATACCTTACATTTCACAGCAGTCTTATGACTCCATCAAACATCCTCAACTGGATGTCTCCTATCCCTCTCACTTGGCAAGAATTTTCATTCCCCAAGAAAATCGTTCCATCATTGATCTCTTTGAAATTCTTGAACCATTCCTTTTGAAGGCACATGTGATAAGTGCACCCAGAATCCAAAATCCACTTCTCGCTGTGATGAGAGTCATATAATGCATCTAAACAATACTTAATTGTTAGCATGTTAGGGTTGATCTTGGTCGTAATCGCACTTTTACATGTTAATAACTCTAAAATTGTATTCATAAATCATTGACTTAATTCGATGCATTTTCAGGTGCTTTGAGTACAACAGAGATGATAAAGCGATCCATGTTTAAAGCACCAAAAGATCTTGGGTGTCGGTGCTCGTATTTGTCCAAGGTTTAGACATGTCCAAACATGACTTAGAGATGGTTAAAGTCTAAACTAAGGTTGGAGTAATAAATTAAAGTAAGTTAAAAGACTGCATACAAGTGTGTGCATCACTTTGGAGCAAGGTAAGGGTAGGCACACTAGTGTGTGCACTTCTGCATACAAGCTAAAGGAGTTTCACTATATTGTCAGAATTTCCCGTACAGATCAATCATCTTTGTAGATTAAACTATATTGATGTAGGAAGAACCAAGAGATGAGCAATATATGTTTAGAAAGATCCAGAAGTCTATTTTCTGTAGAATTTTACAGTTCATAAAAAGGAGCTTTCGAGAGAAAGTTATTGCAGTTTTAGTAGACACAGGTCAGGCCTCCAGATCATC
This sequence comes from Bretschneidera sinensis, assembly GCA_023935145.1. Classification (NCBI taxonomy): domain Eukaryota; kingdom Viridiplantae; phylum Streptophyta; class Magnoliopsida; order Brassicales; family Akaniaceae; genus Bretschneidera; species Bretschneidera sinensis. The sequence goes on along the minus strand of CM043699.1, from coordinate 76,139,985 downwards.
ATCCACCTAGCGCCGCACCCCTCACTTTCCAGCGCTGCACCTCTCACTTTCCAGCTCCCACTCGGTCCAAGACCAAATTAGGGCTGCACAATGACATTTTATGGACCAAAATGCCCCTAACTACTTGTGATCTATAAATAGATGCTTAAAGAGTGTGCAGCCAACATTCATTTTCAAGAAAGGAGGAGAGAAAAAAGAGAGGATCCAAGGGATCCAATTCCAGCATTCTTCCATTTTATTTCTAAGTTTCTTGAGGGCTGGAAATCAAGGGGGAGAGCATTCATATTGTTCTTCCAACTTGAACTCCATGGCCAAATCAAGGGGAGAGCATCCATATTGTTATTCCACCTTGAGTTTCATGGCCAACTAATCTTCATACAAGGGAAAGGGATGAATCATTAGGGATTTATTGTTCCTTATTTCCTTTTCTTCATTTGGTTATACGAATTTATTGTTGAATATTGTTTGTGAATTATTCATTGATTAAGTAAGAAGGATTTGAGTTCATGTTATAAATGCACTTTTTATTCTTCCTCTTTTAGATTCTCTTAATCCGGTGATTGCATCCTTCTCCTCCATTGATTTTGTTTGGATGTGATTGATTCCGGTAGATTTATTTTACTGATTGTCCATTACTGTGATATTGTCATTGTGATATATTGTTTTTTCTTGATAATCTTTAAGATTTGTCTTGTGTGCTTGAACCGAAATCAATGAGTAATTTGTAGCAATTATATTAGAGTTATAAATGCGCTAGATTGAATATATTCTGAGTGCTTGTTTGGGATGTGAAACTTGCAATCGAGGTAAAATCAATTGAATCAAGAGTGGAAATAGGGAACGAACCTAAAGAGGATTCCCGGAACCTTGTTATTTCTTATTTATATTTCATTTACATTCACGCAATTTTTCTTATATTATCTCATTATCAAAACCCAAAAATCTTTTGTTTAACTTTTATCGTTCGTTTTAAGGTTTACACATTTTCCTTTGTACTTAACTTGTTTCCTTGTGGAATCGACACCCCAAAGTTGTACTACAACTACCGTGTTATACTTTGGGTGTAATCAAATTTTGGCGCCGTTGCCGGGGAAACGCTCTTAAGTACAAGGAATCTTATCAACTTTGAGTGTGACGGTAGAAGAATTGTAAATATTTTTCTTTTCAGCAGTTTGTAAATATGGTAATATTGTTCCTTTACCTTTGTTTTGATTTTTTAATTTTCTTTTATTTTCCTGTTTTATTTATTTTATTTTCCTGTTCTATTTATTTTATTTTTCCCTCTAAATTAATTGGTGCATGCTTAGACCGAGAGATTCTCGAGGTAAATTCATTAGAGTTACCCTCTCCATCCACATCCATTGGTGAAACCTCGCCTAGATCAAACCATAGTGCATCCCCACACGAAAATTTAGAGGATTTTGTTAATATGGTCGATAATCCTAATGAGAATGTTGCTAGGACACTTCAGGATTACCTCCACCCTACACGCACAGCCACACCATCCTGCATCATGTTTTCAGCCAATACTCGCCAACTAGATTTTAAACTAGGGATGATACAATTACTCCCTACTTTTCATGACTTGGATAATGAAAACCCATATGTGCACATTAAAGAGTTTGAGGAAGTAGTCGCGACTTTTTATAGTCACGATGAAACCAATGAAATTGTTAGGCTTAAGTTCTTTCCTTTCATTTTGAAAGATAAAGCTAAGAGTTGACTATACTCACTAAGACCACGATCCATTGGGTCGTGGACTGAGATGACTCAAATTTTCTTTAATAAATACTTTCCCCAACACAAGACCAATGCTTTAAAAAGACAAATCTCTACCTTTGCACAAAATGACAGTGAGACTTTGTATCAGTCTTGGGAGAGATTTAAAGAGTTACTGAGTATGTGCCCTCACCATAGGTATGAGAATTGGCGTTTAGTGAGCTATTTCTATGAGGGTCTTACCTATAGAGAACGCCAATTTGTAGAGATGATGTGTAATAGTGAATTCTTAGAGAAAGATCCTAATGAGGCTATAGAGCACCTCAATGAGCTTGCTGAAAAAGCTCACACTTGGACTGGATCTAGTGCTACTGAGAGCACAAATAGATCACGACCTATAGAGAACCCAAATGGTGGTGGAATTTACCATCTTAGGGAAGAGGATAACCTTAAGGCCAAGGTCGAGATGCTCACTAGGGAACTAGAGGCATTAAAGACTAAAAGCTCAAAGCCAACACACGTGGTTAATCATGCAAAATCTTTTGAACCATGTTTTGTGTGTGGCGGGGTAGACCATCTCGCCCAAGAATGTCCCACATTTGCTGATATAAGAGGGATGTATAAGGAATAATGTAATGCCTTAGGCATGTACATGAAGCCTTCTACACCCTTCTCTAATACCTATAATCCGGGATGGCGAAATCACCCCAATTTCAGCTGGAAGTCTGAAAACCAGCAACTTGCATAATCCCCTGCACCACAGCTTGAAACATATCATGCACCCGTGTCTTCTAGGAGTTCTTTAGAAGACACTTTACATGCTTTTATTGAAGCACAGGGGAAGACTAATCAAAGGCTTGAATCTTTAATTGTGCAAGTTGTTGAAGAACATAAAGAGATAAAGAGCCAACTGTCCAAGCTGACGAGCTACTTGAGTGTGACTGAGCAAGGTAAGTTCCCTTCTCAAGCTCAGTCCACATCCTACGGTCAGCACCAAACGCAACAGAAGAAAGAGGAGGTGAATGCCATTGAGACACTTAGTGGTAAGTCATTACACATCTCAACACCGAACAAATCAGAGGATGTGGACGACAACCACCAAGTATATACCCTCACCCATAGCTTCACAAGAGCATATATCGAGCCAAAATCTACAGATGTTACTGATAACATCTTTAAGGTCTCTCCAAAGCACACAAGCAACAAATTTAACAGTAAAGCAATTGCTGGTGCATTCAACTCATGTTTGTCTAGGAGGGAATAAGAGTGTCTGGCTGAAGACATAAAACTTAGCGCTTATGGGAGGCATCCCTTAGCATATCCTTTTATTGTTATTGTTTTTCATAATTCTTTTTCTTGTTTATTATTAGTATTTTGTTGTTTTCCAGTTTTACTTTCGTATTTATTTTTCAGGGACAAATATACGAAGTAGTTCAAATGGTGGTGCACAATTTTCAGATTCTGTGCATTTTTGGTTACAAAGGGAGTTTCCTTATTTTTTGCTTTCACATTGAGGACAATATCTACTTTATGTTGGGGGTGGATGAAACATATTCCTGTTTTTCATGTTTTTTATTGAACTGCTTGGTGTCATTTTACCTTTTTGTTTGTTTTTAGCATGCTTTGTGTTAACCTTGGAGTTAGTTCATATGTCGATGATATGAGCCTAATTGAGATACCATAAAGCATTTGGAGAAGTTTTATGTGCGATTGTTTTGTGAATACTTTTGCGGTCTCAAGAAGCTCTAGAACTTATTTGATAATCACTTGAGGTGAAAATCATAGAATGCACGCTACTTAGGATATGATATATGCCATTTTTGAACCGTTTGAGCCTGTCAAACTTACCCTTGTTATATTTATCGCTAGTCACCTGTTTGAGCATTTTTCTTGAAAAGAAAAAATTGAGCCTTGTTTTTTTTTTCGATAAACCATTTACTTACCTTTATGAGCCTAAAAATATTTTATCCTTACCTTTCTTTTAAAAGAACTTAGTCATACATATGTTGTGAGAAGCACTTAAAAGGAGTAAGGGTGGAAATATGAGAAAATATTACTACCATAACCCAAGTATATTAAAAGAGATAAGTTGGGGGTTGTGGAAAAGAAAAGAAAAGAATGAAAGAGGAGGTGAATGGTCTTATGCCAAAATAAAAGAAAAAGGTGAATTATGGCAAAGAAAGAAAAGAAAAAAAATGGTGATTTATTGCGAGAAATGCTCGAAAAATGGTTGAAAGAGTTGGGTGTTGAAGTAAGGTTATCTTGTGCTTAAAGTGGTCGTGTTTAAATTAAAAGACTTAGTTCTTTTATTTGTTTAAACTTTCCCATTCTTTGTTGACCTTTACCCTAGCCTAACGTTACAAGCTTATAAAAGACCTATTGATCCGATGTAGTGTGATTTTTCTACATAGTGGAGAGTGATTTGAAAAGTAAGCCTATGGAGCTTGATTTATGATTGATGTCACGCAATTAATATGTTTTTAGAGGCTAAGACTTGTATTCATGAATGTTGTGCATAAAATCATCTGGGTGTTTAGACTAATGTATTGTGGTAAGATGGATGTTAAGAGTCGATAACGATTTTAAGGTTGACATTTGGATTATTCTTGGACTTGAGTGATATTTAATGATTCTTGTATGTTATGCATGATTTTTGAGACAAAGATTTTTGAATCACTCTTGGTTAACACCAGCATTGCTGTATTTTGCTTTGATTTCTAAATAAAGAATCCATTTCATGTCTTTCGCTTGAATTGCTAGGGACTAGCAATAAGCTAGTTGGGGGGTTGTGATGAGAGTCATATAATGCATCTAAACAATACTTAATTGTTAGCATTTTAGGGTTGATCTCGGTCGTAATAACACTTTTACATGTTAATAACTCTAAAGTGATATTCATAAATCATTGACTTAATTTAATTCATTTTCAGGTGCTTTGAGTACAAAAGAGATGATAAAGCGATCCATGTTTAAAGCGCCAAAAGATCTTGGGTGTCGGTGCTTGTATTTATCCAAGGTTTAGACATGTCAAAACATGACTCAAAGATGGTTAAAGTCTAAAATAAGATTGGAATAATAAATTACAGTTAGTTAAAAGACTGCACACAAGTGTGTGCATCACTTTGGAGAAAGGTAAGGGTAGGCACACTTGTGTGTGCACTTCTGCATACAAGCTAAATGAGTTTCACTAAATTGTCAAAATTTCCAGTACAGATCAATCATCTTTGCAGATTAAAATATATTGATGTAGGAAGAACCAAGAGATGAGCCATATATGCTTAGAAAGATCCAGAAGTTTATTTTTTGGAGAATTTTACGGTTCCTAAAAAGGAGTTTTCTAGAGAAAGTTAGGGCAGTTTTAGAAGACACAGGTCAGGCCTTCAGATCAGCATCCACCTAGCACCGCGCCCCTCACTTTCCAGCGCTGCACCTCTCACTTTCCAGTCCCACTTGGTCCAAGACCAAATTAGGGCTGCACAATGACATTTTATGGACCAAAATGCCCCTAACTACTTGTGATCTATAAATAGATGCTTAAAGAGTGTGCAGCCAACATTCATTTTCAAGAAAGGAGGAGAGAAAAAAGAGAGGATCCAAGGGATCCAAATCCAGCATTCTTCTATTTTATTTCTAAGTTTCTTGAGGGCTGGAAATCAAGGAGGAGAGCATTCATATTGTTCTTCCAACTTGAACTCCATGGCCAAATCAAGGGGAGAGCATCCATATTGTTCTTCCACCTTGAGTTTCATGGCCAACTAATCTTCATACAAGGGAAAGGGATGAATCCTTAGGGATTTATTGTTCCTTATTTCCTTTTCTTGATTCGGTTATACGAATTTATTGTTGAATATTGTTTGTGAATTATTCATTAATTAAGTAAGAAGGATTTGAGTTCATGTGATAGATGCACTTTTTATTCTTCTTCTTTTAGATTCTCTTAATCCGGTGATTGCATCCTTCTCCTCCATTGATGTTGTTTGGATGTGATTGATTTCGGTAGATTTATTTTACGGATTGTCCATTACTGCGATATTGTCATTGTGATATATTGTCATTTCTTGATAATCTTTAAGATCGGTCTTGTGTGCTTGAACCGAAATCAATGAGTAATTTGTAGCAATTATATTAGAGTTATAAATGCGCTAGATTGAATATATTCCGATTGCTTGTTTGGGATGTGAAACTTGCAATCGAGATAAAATTAATTGAATCAAGAGTGGAAATAGGGAACGAACCTAAAGAGGATTCCCGAAATCTTGTTATTTCTTATTTATTTTTCATTTACATTCACGCAATTTTTCTTACATTATCTCATTATCAAAACTCAAAAATCTTTCGCTTAACTTTTATCGTTTGTTTTAAGGTTTACACATTTTCCTTTATACTTAACTTGTTTCCTTGTGGAATCGACACTCCAAAGTTGTACTATAACGACAGTGTTATACTTTGGGTGTAATCAAATTGAGATAGCATATAGTGTTTAGAAGAAGTTAAATCTTGCTTCACTTTGAGAATAAATTAAGTGTCAAATTTTCTTTGGTTTGAGACTCTGGTTTGTGGTAAGATTGCAAGATTAGTCTAAAGCATTTAGAGAAGTTTTATGTGCGATTGTTTTGTGAATACTTTTGCGGTCTCTACAAGCTCTAGAACTTATTTGATAATCACTTGAGGTGAAAATCATAGAATGGACATTACTTAGGATATTGTTGAATATTGTTTGTGAATTATTCATTGATTGAGTAAGAAGGATTTGAGTTCATTTGATAGCTGCACTTTTTATTCTTCTTCTTTTAGATTTTCTTAACCCAGTGATTACATGCTCCTCCTCTATATAAGTCTAGTCATGGTCTTCTTATGTAATGTTGTTTGGATATGATTGATTCCGGTAGATTTATCTTATTTATTGTCCATTACTGCGATATTATTGAGATATATTGTCGTTTCTTGATAATCTTTAAGATCGGTCGTATGTGCTTAAATTGAAATCAATGAGTGATTTATAGCAATTACGTTAGATTATAAATGTGTTTAATTGAATATATTCCGATTGCTTGTTTGGGATGTGAAACTTGCAATCGAGATAAAAACAACTGAATCAAGAGTAGAACAAGGCAACGGCGCCAAAATTTGATTACGCCCTGTTGTTATTTGTCTAAGGTTCAAACAGGTCCAACCATGGTTTAAAAATGGTTAAAGTCCAAAAAAAAGGTGGATTATCAAATTTTAGCAAGTTAGAAGACTACACACATGTGTGTGCATCAATTTTGAGCAAGGGAAGGCCATGCGCACTAGTGTGTGCACTTCTGCACACAATCAGGGAAGTGTGCACACAGCAGCAGCATCATCAGCACCATGGCGCCCAAAACCAGCACCATGGCGTCCAGAATGGTGTGCTGAAGGACCAGATCAGTGCCATGGCACCCAGAACCAGCACCATGGCACCCAGAAGGTGTGCAAAGGTGCTCTGCCCAGCACCATGGCGCCCCCTGTTGAGCGCCTAGGTGCCAAGCAAAGGGCTGCACACATGGACAGCTTGTTTTAAGACCCTTTTAAGTGTGTGAGTGCAAGGATAAAATGCACAGCTTCAATTAGAGATGATTAAGGGCTAAGATCTAAGGGAGAACAAGATCAAAGGGTCAACAATGAATCTCAAGAATGTCCAAGAATTAAGAGGCTATAAAAGGGGTTCTAAAGGCCTCATTTCTACCATAATATACAACACTCATACAAGAGAGATCTGTGACATTGTGAGATCATTGTAAACACTTAGAGAGAATTATGTAAGAGTGACAAACACAAAAGGGACTCTTTGTAGTAAGCCTGGGTGTATAAGATAGAGAAGTCTAGAATAGTGAGAGGACATTGTTAGTTCTCATCTTCTTCCTTCTCTTCTTGTTTCTTCAAGAACTTGGATTCTTGAAGGGGATTGTTGTAACTTTGTAAGAACCATTGAGATAGTGCAGAGAGTTCGGAGGAACTCACGGGGACGTAGGCACATTGCCGAACCTTGACAACAAATTGCTTGTCTTCTTTCTTTCTTTGATTTTCTGTTCTTGTGTTTGATTGCTGTTTTCTTTCTACAAGTCATTCAACACTTGGGTGTTTCGAAGATCACCACCTAGGCATCTTGCTAAGGTGATTTCCAATAGTGGTATCAGAGTTAAGTAGTTGGTTATTAGAGCAAGAAGTAGAAGGTACAGAACCAAGACTCCAAGAATCAAAGATCAAACTTCTTGGGTGATTCAAGAACGGTGTAAAGATCATGATCCGGTCGTGTTCTTGAAGGTTGATTCAAGAACGGTGTTAAAGATCCATCTTCGATCTGTGTTCTTGAAGTTGAAGAAAGCAGTTATGGTTAGTGTACAAATCTGGGATCTTGTCCGAAAAAGATGGCTTCAAATTTCTGTGTGGAGAACTTTGATGGAAAGGGGGACTTTGCCCTATGGAAGCGGAAGATCAAGGCGGTTCTAATGCAGCAGAAAGTGGACTTGGCTATTGGAGAAGATGATGCTTTCCCAGCAAGTTTCATAGAGGACCAGTGGACCGAGATGAAGAAGATGGCTTACAGCACCATTTTCTTGCACATGTCGGATAGTGTCACAAGGGAGTGTGGAGACTTGGAGGATCCGGCTGTCATATGGAAGAAACTAGATGAGTTGTTTCTTACCAAAACTCTCCCTAACAAAATTTATCTTCTTAAAAGAATATTTGCTTTTAAAATGGACCCTAGTAAGGAGTTGCAAGATAATCTTGATGTCTTTAATAAGCTAGTTCAAGATTTGAATAGCTGTAGCATTTCTTTTCTGGATGAACAATTGGCTGTTATTTTATTAAATTCACTTCCAGATTGCTTTGATAATTTGATTAATGCAATTGAGTATGGAAGGGATTCTTTGACAAAGGAGATTGTGATCAATGCCATAAGGGCACATGATTTCAAAGCCAAGATGAAGGAGACATCAAGTAGTGAAGGGCTGCTCGTAAGAGGAAGGCCAGCAGCTCGGAATGGCAGCAGCAACCATGGCAGTTACCTGGAGAAATCAAGAGGTAGAGGGCAGAGCCATGGGAAATCCCACTCCAAGACAAGATATAGAGGAGGAAGGAGATGCTTCTACTGCAATAAAGAGGGCCATTTCAAGAAAGACTGTAAGAAGAGGTTATGGGATGAGAGGAGAAGGCATACCAACAATGGAGAGGCTTCGGTTACCAAGGGAGAACAGCAAGATGAGGTTCTTGTTGTGTGCTCAAATGTGAGCAGGAGGTAAGGCAGCGAAAAATGGATTCTTGATTTCGGGTGCACCTACCATATGTGCCCTCACAAAGAATGGTTTAAGAATTTCAAGAAGATCAATGAAGGAAGGGTCTTCTTGGGAAATGACAATTCTTGCCAAGTAAGAGGGATTGGAGACATTCAATTGAGGATGTTTGATGGAGTCACAAGGCTGCTGCGAAATGTAAGATATCTTTCAGATTTGAAGAGGAACTTGATCTCATTGGGGCAGCTAGATTCCATGGGGTACACAGGCAAATTAGAGGGAGGAAAGATCAAGGTGGCTAAGGGATCTTTGGTAGTAATCAAGGCAGCAAGAAACGATGGACTCTATGAGATGATCGGAGAAACAGAAACCAATGATGAAGCAGCAAGCTTGATGGCTGAGCTGGACAAGGCAGCCCTTTAGCACACTCGCTTGGGACACATGAGCGAAAAAGGCCTGCAAGTGCTTAGCAAGGAAGGTCTACTTGGTGGTGACAAAGTAGAAAAACTGGATTTCTGTGAGAGCTGTGTTCTTGGGAAGCAACACCGGGTTAGCTTCAACACCGGAGTGCACAAGTCTAAGGGGATCCTTGATTACATTCATTCGAACCTTTGGGGACCAGCAAGAACACCAACACAGGGAGGTAACTTTTACTTTCTGTCTTTAATTGATGATTATTCAAGAAGAGTGGGGGTTTATTTGCTTAGGAATAAATTTGATGCCTTGAATAAATTTGTTGTGTGGAAGAAATTGTTGGAAACCAAAACTGGTAAGGTAGTTAAAGCTTTACGAACCGATAATGGCTTATAATTTTGCAACAAGGATTTTGATAAATTATGTGAATTAAATGGCATTCTTAGACATAGGATGGTTGTAAAAACGCCCCAGCAAAATGGAGTTGCTGAAAGAATGAATCGAACCCTTATGAAAAAAGTTAGGTGCATGCTAATAGGACTCGGGTTACCAAAATATTTTTGGGGAGAAGCTGTAGCAACAGCTGCATACTTGGTGAATAGATCACCCTCTAGAGCTTCATGGCCAACTAACCATCAACTAATCATCCCTTTCCCTTATTTGATGATTAGTTGGCCATGAAGCTCAAGGTGGAAGAACAATATGGATGTTCTCCCCTTGATTTCATGGCCATGGAGCTCAAGGAGGAATAACAATATGGATGCTCTCCCCTTGAGTTCCAGCCCTCAAAAGACTTAGAAATATTCTGGATTTGGATCCCTTGGATCCCCTTTTTAAGATTCTCTCCCTTTTTGAAGATGCTGGCTACACACTCCTTAAAGATGTATTTATAGAGCACAAGTACTTAGGGGCATTTTGGTCCAAAAAATGTCATTATGCAGCCTTAATTTGGTCTTGGAACGAGTGGACGCTGGAAAGTGAGGGGTGCAGTGCTGGAAAGTGAGGGTGTAGTGCTGGAAAGTGAGGGGCGCGGCGCTAGGTGGATGCTGATCTGGAGGCCTGACCTGTGTCTACTAAAACTGCCATAACGTTCTCTAGAAAAATCCTTTTTACGAACCGTAAATTTCTCCAGAAAATTGACTTTCGGATCTTTATAAGCATATATGACTCATCTCCTGGTTCTTCCTGTATCAATACAGTTTAATATGCAAAGATAATTGATCTGCACGGGCAATTCTGGTAATTTAGTGAAACTCCTTTCTTGGTTTCTCTTCATCTTGGCACTTCCGCGACCATTATCTCACTAAAGTATTCATTGAAGCTTCGTGTTTAAAATGATGATCGCTTTTTTATCTCTTTTTTTAAGCTCAAAGTACCTGAAATAAGTCAACAATTCAAGAATAACACTTTAGAGTTATTAAGGTATAAAAGTGTAATTCCAACCTTGATTAACCCTAAAATGCTAACAATTAAGTATTGTTTAGATGCATTTTATGACTCTCATCACAACTCCCAACTAGATTATTGCTATTCCCTAGCAATTCAAGCGAAAGACATTAAATGAATTCTTTATTTAGAAATCAAAGCAAAAGACAGCAATGCTGGCGTTAACCAAGAGTAATTCAAAAATATTTGTCTCAAGAACCATGCATAACATACAACACATAGAATCATTAAATATCACTCAAGTCCAAGAATAATCCAAATGTCAACATTAAAATCGTTATCGACTCTTAACATCCATCTTACAACAATACATTAGTCCGAACATCCGGATTATTTTATGCATAACATTCATGAATACAAGTCTTGGCCTCTAAAAACATAATAAATTGCTTGACATCAATCACAAATCAAGCTCCATAAACTCACTTTTCAAATCACTCTCCACTATGTAGAAAAATCACACTACATCGGATCAATAGGTCTTTAATAAGCTTGTAATGTTAGGCTAGGGTAAAGGTCAAGAAAGAACGAGAAAGTTTAAACAAATAAAAGAACTAAGTCTCTTAATTTAAACACAACCAATTTAAGCACAAGATAACCTTACTTCAACACCCAACTCTTTCAACCATTTTTCGAGCATTTCTCGCAATAAATCACCATTTTTTTTCTTTTCTTCTTTTTTTTTCCATAATTCATTTTTTTCTTTTTTTATTTTATTATTTTGGCATAAGACCATTTACCTCCTCTTTCATTCTTTTCCACAACCCCCAACTTATCTCTTTTAATGTACTTGGGTTATGGTAGTAATATTTTCTCATACTTCCACCCTTACTCTTCTTAAGTGCTTCTCAACAAATGTGTATAACTAATTTCTTTTAAAAGAAAGGTAAGGATAAAATATTTTTAAGCTCATAAAGGTAAGTAAATAGTTTATTGAAAGAAACAAGGCTCAAATAGGTGACTAGCGATAAATATAACAAGGGTAAGTTTGAAAGGCTCAAACGGTTCAAAAATGACTTATATCATATCCTAAGTAATGTCCATTCTATGATTTTCGCTCAAGTGATTATCAAATAAGTTCTAGAACTTGTAGAGACTGCAAAAGTATTCACAAAACAATCGCACATAAAACTTCTCCAAATGCTTTAGACTAATCATGCAATCTTACCATAAACCAGAGTCTCAAACCAAAGAAAAATTGACAGTTAATTTATTCTCAAAGCGAAGCAAGATTTAACTTCTTCTAAATGCTATATGCTATCTCAATTAGGCTCATTTCATCGACATATGAATTAACTCCAAGGCTAACACAAAGCATGCTAAAAACAAACAAAAAGGCAAAATGACACCAAGTAGTTCAATGAAAAACATGAAAAACAGGAATATGTTTCCTCCACCCCCAACCTTAAATAGGCATTGTCCTCAATGTGAAAGCATAAGATAAGGAAACTCCCTTTGTAGCCAAAAGTGCACAGAAGCTGAAAATTGTGCACCACCATTTGAACTGCTTCGTATATTTGCCCCTGAAAAAGAAATACGAAAGTAAAACTGGAAAACAACAAAATACTAATAATAAACAAGAAAAACAATAATGAAAAACAATAAAAATAAAAGGATATGCTATGGGGTGCCTCCTATGAGCGCTAAGTTTTACGTCTTCAGCCAGACACTCTTATTCCCTCCTAGATAAACATGAGTTAAATGCACCAGCAACTGCTTTATTGTTAAATTTGCTGCTTGTGTGCTTTAGAGAGACCTTAAAGATGTTATCAGTAACATCTACAGACTCTGGTTTGATATATGCTCTTGTGAAGCCATAGGTGAGGGTGGTCTCTAATAGATTAAGGTGATGGACCTTTTCCATGAATGAGTCAATCATGTATACTTGGTGGTTCTCGTCCACATCCTCTGATTTTTTCGTTGTTGGGATGCGTAATGACTTACCACTAAGTGTCTCAATGGCTTTCACCTTCTTTTTATTCTGTTGCATTAGGTGTTGACCATAAGATGTGGGTTGAGCTTAGAAAGGGAACTTACCTCGCTAAGTCACACTCAAGTAGCTCGTCAACTTGGACACTTGGCTCTTTATCTCTTTATGTTCTCTAATAACCTGCATAATTAAAGATTCAAGCCTTTGATTAGTCTTCCCCTGTGCTTCAATAAAAGCATGTAAAGTGTCTTCTAAAGAACTCCTAGAAGACACGGGTGCATGATATGGTTCATGATATGGTGTAGGGGGTTGTGCAAGCTGCTGGTTTTCAGACTTCCAGCTGATATTGGGGTGATTTCGTCATCCCGGATTATAGGTATTAGAGAAGGGTGTAGAAGGCTTCGTGTACATGCCTAAGGCATTACATTGTTCCTTATACATCCCTCTTATCTCAGTAAATGTGGGACACTCTTGGGCGAGATGATCTACCCCGTCACACACAAAACGTGGTTCAGAAGATTTTGCGTGATTAACCACGTGTGTTGGGTTTGAACTTTTCATCTTTAATACCTCTAGTTCCCTAGTTAGCATCTCGACCTTGGCCTTAAGGTTATCCTCTTCCCTAAGATGGTAAATTCCACCACCATTTGGGTTCTCTATAGGTTATGACCTATTTGTGCTCTCAATAGCACTAGGTCCAGTCCAAGTGTGAGCTTTAGCAGCAAGCTCATTGAGGTACTCTATGGCCTCATCAGGATCTTTCTCCAAGAACCCACCATTACACATCGTCTCTACAAATTGGTGTTCTCTATAGGTAAGACCCTTATAGAAATAGCTCACTAAACGCCAATTCTCATACCCATGGTGAGGACACATACTCAACAACTCCTCAAATCTCTCCCAAGACTGATACAAGGTCTCGCTGTCTTTTTTATGCAAAGGTGGAGATTTGTCTTTTTAAAGCATTGGTCTTGTGTTGGGGAAAGTATTTATTAAAGAAAATTTGAGTCGTCTCAGTCTACAACCCAATAGATCGTGGTTTTAGTGAGTATAACCAACTCTTTGCTCTATCCTTCAAAGCGAAAGGAAAGAACTTAAGCCTCACAATGTCATCAGTTTCATCTTGACTATGAAAAGTCGTGACTACTTCCTCAAACTCTTTAATGTGCACATATGGGTTTTCATTATCCAAGCCATTAAAAGTAGGGAGTAACTGTATCATCCCTATTTTAAAATCTAGTTGGCGAGTATTGGCTGGAAACATGATGCATGATGGTGTGGCTATGCGTGTAGGGTGGAGTTAATCGTGAAGTTTCCTAGCAACATTCTCATTAGGATTATCGACTATGTTAACAAAATCCTCTAAATTCTTGTGTGGGGGTGCACTATGGTTTGATCTAGGCGAGGTTTCACCAACGGACGTGGAAGGAGAGAGTAACTCTAATTCGGGTCCTCTAATGAATCTACCTCGCGAATCTCTTGGTTTAAGCAAGCACCAATTAATTTAGAGGGGAAATAAAATAAATAAAACAGGAAAGAAAAAAAAATAAAACAGAATAATAAAAAAAATTAGAAAATCAAAACAAAGGTAAAAAAATAATATTACTGTATTTACAAACTGTTGAAAAGAAAAATATTTACAATTCTTCTACCGTCACACTCAAAGTTGACAAGCTTCCTTGTACTTAAGCGTGTTTCCCCGGCAATGGCGCCAAAATTTGATTATGCCCAAAGTATAACACGGTTATTGTAGCATGGCTTTGGGGTGTCGATTCCACAGGGAAACAAGTTAATTACAAAGGAAAGGTGTGAACCTTAAAACAAACGGTAAAAGTTAAACGATAAAATATGAATTTTGATAATGATGTATTGCGAGAGAAATTGCGTAAATATAATGAAATACAAATGAGAAATAACAAGGTTTCGGGAATCCTCCTTAGGTTCGTTGCCTTGTTCTTCTCTTGATTCAATTGTTTTTATCTCGATTGCAAGTTTCACATCCCAAATAAGCAATCGGAATATATTCAATCAAGCACATTTATAATCTAACATAATTGCTATAAATCACTCAATGATTTCGATTTAAGCACATACGACCGATCTTAAAGATTATCAAGAAACGACAATATATCTCAATGATAATATCGCAGTAATGGGCAATAAATAAGATAAATCTATTGGAATCAATCACATCTAAAAAACATCACATAAGAAGAGCATGACTAGACTTATATGGGGGAGGAGCATGTAATCACCGGGTTAAGAAAATCTAAAAGAAGAAGAATAAAAAGTGTAGCTATCACATGAACTCAAATCCTTCGTACTTAATCAAAGAATGAATCACAACAAATATTGAACAATAAATCCGTACAACCGAATCAAGAACAGAAAAAAAAGAACAACAAATCCCTAAAGATTCATCCCTTTCCCTTATTTGATAATTAGTTGGCCATGAAGCTCAAGGTGGAAGAACAATAATGATGTTCTCCCCTTGAGCTCAAGGAGGAACAACAATATGGATGCTCTCCCCTTGAGTTCCAGCCCTCAAAAGACTTGGAAATATTCTGGATTTGGATCCCTTGGATCCCCTTTTTAAGATGCTCTCCCCTTTTGAAGATGCTGGCTGCACACTCCTTAAAGATGTATTTATAGAGCACAAGTAGTTAGAGGCATTTTCATCCAGAAAATGTCATTGTGCAGCCCTAATTTGGTCTTGGAACGAGTGGGCGCTGGAAAGTGAAGGTGCAGTACTGGAAAGTGAGGGGCGCGGTGCTAGGTGGATGCTGATCTGGAGGCCTGACCTGTGTCTACTAAAACTACCATAACTTTCTCTAGAAAAATCACTTTTATGAACCGTAAATTTCTCCAGAATATAGACTTCCGGATCTTTCAAAGTATATATGGTTTATCTCCTGGTTCTTACTGTATCAATACAGTTTAATCTGCAAAAATAATTGATCTGCACGGGCACTTCTGGCAATTTAGTGAAACTCCTTTCTTGGTTTCTCTTCATCTTGGCTCTTCTGCGACCATTATCTCACTTGAATATTCATTGAAGCTTCGTGTTTAAAATGATGATAGATTTTCTATCTCTTTTTTTAAGCTCAAAGTACCTGAAAATGCACTGAAATAAGTCAACGATTCAAGAATAACACTTTAGAGTTATTAAGGTATAAAAGTGTAATTCCAACCTTGATCAACCCCAAAATGCTAACAATTAAGTATTGTTTAGATGCATTTTATGAGCCTTGCCTCCTACTCACATTTGAGTACACAACAAGGACATCATCTTGTTGTTCTCCTTTGGCAACCGAAGCCTCTCCATTGTTGGTTTGGCTTCTCCCTCTCTCATCCCACAACCTCTTCTTGCAATCTTTCTTGAAGTGACCCTCTTTATTGCAGTAGAAGCACCTCTTTCCTCCAAATCTTGGTTTGGAATGTGCTCTCCCATGGTTCTGCCCTCTACCCTTTGATTTCTCTCGGTAGTTTCCATGAATGCTACTGCCATTCGGAGTTGTTGGCCTTACTCTTACGAACAGCCCTTCCCAACTTGATGCCTCCTTACTCTTGGCTTTAAAATCATGATCCCTTATAGCATTGACCACAATTTCTTTGGTTAGTGTATCTCTTCTATATTCAATTGCATTAATTAAACTATCAAAACAATCAGGAAGAGAATTTAGTAACATAACAGCCAATTGTTCATCCGAGAATTTAATACTACAACTAGCCAAATCTTGAACTAGTTTATTAAAGACATCAAGATTATCTTACAACTCTTTATTAGGATCCATTTTAAAAGTAAAGATTCTTTTAAGAAGATAAATCTTGTTAGGGAGAGTTTTGGTAAGAAACAAGTCATCTAATTTCTTCTATATGACAGCAGGATCTTCCGAGTCTCCGCACTCCCTTGTGACACTATCTGACATGTGTAGGAAGATGGTGCTGTATGCCATCTTCTTCATCTCAAGCCGCTGGTCCTCCGTGATACTTGCGGGAAAAGCATCATCTTCTCTAATAGCCAAGTCAACTTTCTGTTGCATAAAAATAGCTTGGATCTTCCGCTTACACAAGGAAACATCTCCCTTTCCATCAAACTTCTCAACAATGAAATTTGAACCCATCTTGCGGAGATGATCCCAGATTTGTGCAGCACCCACAAATGCTTTCCAACTTCTTCTAAACCTCAAGAACACGATCAAAGATTGATCTCAACACCATTCTTGAATCAACCTCAAGAACACGATCTGATCTTGATCTTTACTCCGTTCTTGAATCACCCAAGAAGTTTGTTCTTTGATTCTTGGAGTCTTGCTCTGATACCTTCTGTTCTTGCTCCGATACCCAACTGTGCAAGCTCTGATACCACTGTTGTGGTATCTCCTTTAGCTCTGATACCACTATTGGAAATCACCTTGACAAGATGCCCAGGTGGTGATTTTCCAAACACCCAAGTCTAGAATGACTTATAAAGATTAAGAATTAGAAACAGAAACATAAATGAAAGAAAGAAAGAAAGAAGACAAGCGATTTGTTATCGAGGTTTGGCAATAACTTACATCCCCTTGAGTTCGCCTGAACTCTCTACACTAATCAATGGTTCTTTTACAATCATAGCAACCCCTCTCCAAGAAGCCTAAGTTCTTGAAGAAACAAAGAAGAAGAAGAAACAGAAGTGATAAGAACTAACCCTGGAATTTTCCCAAGAAAATTCCCTTTACAAGCCCTTCAATCCCCTTTCTATTACACTCACTCTTCTAAATAACCAACCTTACAAATGAGTCTCTCTTGTTTTGTGTCTTTGCACTCTTTACAATTCCCTCACTTTTCATCACAAGTTATGTCACATTGTTATTGAGAATGAAGCTAGGTGACCCTTTATATAGTGCACCAACTTCTTGTCCAATCTTGAGGGTTAATATCCACCCTTAGATCTAGATGAACAATCAACCATAGCCTTTGATCATTCCTTAGTCAAGCTGTGCATTTTGGACATATCTCACGAACCCTGGAAGAGGTTTACACATGTGTGCATCAGTTTGTTAGTGTGCTGAGGCTTCAAGGACTTCATGCTTGACCTCTTCCAACCTTGTTCAAACCTTAGAAAAATACCAACAGAACTGAATTCTCCTTGATGCTATGCTTCACAAATTTTGGACTGGTTTGCTCACTAGCCCCTGCAGGGTTAGTTTTCTCCAAACAGAGAAATAACAATTCATTAAAAATAACATCCTAACTTATTATGAGTTTCATTCCTTTTGGTTCTAAGGACCACAACCTATTCCCCTTAACCCCATCACCATACCCTAGAAACACACATTTTCTTGACCTTGGGCTAAGTTTATCATCCTTTTTATGTGTAAATACAGCGCACCCAAAAGTCCTCAGGTTGCTCAACTTAGGGGGTTTACCACTTGATAGGAGCTTAAATATTCATATTTAAGCCCCTTAATTTACATTTGTTAAGCCCTATTTTATGTTATTTTAGTCTATTTTACGTCATTTTTATGTTTTACATGGTTTTTATAGGTCTATGAAGAAAAGTAAGCATTTTAGAAGCTTTTGGAGCTTAAAAGGAAGAAAACTGGAAAACCTGGAGCAGATACTGTCTAAAGTGCGATCGAGCGCACCAAGAAGGACGATCGAGCGCAACCTTGAGATCAAGCGCACTCTACTAGCGATCGAGCACATATGTATGGGTGTGAATAGTAAAAACAGTAGCACCTGTTTAGGAAATAAAATAGGTTTTTGTGTTTTAATAAGATTAGGATTCCAGGGTCTTCTAGGGTTATTGCACCCCTATAAATAGACTTGTAAACACAAAAATAGGGATATATTCAATTCCAGAGAATGATCGAAGAGGCCAAAATTGGCCAAAGAGAACTTAGTGGGGGATCCCTAGTGGATAATCCTAAAAGGGAGAGGAAGCTTGAGAAGGAGACTATGGAGACGAATTGACGACTCTTCTCCATAGTGTTTTGGGTTTTTTCTTTCCTTTAGTTTTATTTTATGATAATGTGTAACTAAATACTTAGTAGGGCTCGATTAAAGCCCTAATTATGTTTACTTAATATTTCAATATTGGTGTCGTTGCAATGGTTATATAATGATGTTTAACTTGATTAATACCTGTGTTTATTTAAATTCCTCATATGTGTTTGTATGATCAACTTATGCATGTTGTATGGATTAGTTAGTTGAATCAATTTAGATGGCCGAGTCCTGGGTTCAACAGTAGTAACAAAAGTAATCTTATCCGGGTTCTTGGGTTAATCAACATGAGAAACTAGGAGTAGACCAAGCCCTAGGTCTCATGTGTTTGTCGATCTTCACAGATATGATGCTCTCTTAAGGAACAACTCAGTATACACCATGCTGAATCCTTTAAGAGAGAAAAAAGTTAGAGTATATACCATGCCTAACTCGTTGCTTAGGAAGATCAATAGCCTAAGGTGTGGGCCAAGCCCTTAGGTTGGCAAGCATTAAATATTTAGAGTATAACTAAAGCATTGGCATATTGTTTTATTATGCTAAAGCATAATTAGTGGTGGATATCAAAGCCCTACACTTTTATCATTATCTTGTTTCTTGTTTTATCCTTATCAATCCAAACTCATATTTTCTTTATCTTGTTTTATATTGTGAAAGTAGTTTTAATTGAAATTTACCAATCCCTGTGGAGATGATCTCGCATTTGCACACTATGCTACTACTGACCTTGTGCACTTGTAAGTAAAACCAATGCGATTATTTGTTTATTAATTTAGGTAGATTTTCGTCCAACAAGTTTTTGGCGTCGTTGCCGAGGATTGTGCTAAATTTTGTTTAGAATTATTTTTCATTTATTTTAGTTATTTTTATTTTAGTTTTACTCTCTTTTATTTTTTTTTAAAACCTTAATTTTTTGTTCTTTTTGTTTTTTTGTTTCAGCTTCAAGTCTGCAGCAGAACAGCTCCTGGCCTTGCGATCGAGCGCAAGTACATTACGATCAACCGCAGTAAGAACTGCCATCGAGCGCACTCTTTGTATGATCGAGAGCAAAAGAGGCAGAGATTACCTGAGCAACAGTACTGAAACTGCTACACTGAAGCACTTCAGCTGATTCAGGCAAGAGCTTCAATTCTCATCCCAAGAGAGACAAGGAGTAAAGGGCAAAAGCATGTATGAAGTAAATTTAAATGGCGAAGATGATATTCGGATTGCCGCTATAAACAGAAAGCTAGATATGCTTGTAAAAACCGTGACTGCTCGGACCAACTCACCAAGTCCACAAGCCACATAACTTCAGGTATATGCTTTATGTTCTTAATTTGATCACACTACTAATACTTGCCCTTTTCATTCATATGCAGATCAAGAGCAAGCAACTTATGTGGGACCAAACAACTATCCTCCCAAGAACCATCCTTACTCCAATACTTACAATCCAGGGTGGCAACACCACCCCAACTTCTCATGGAGTAACAATCAAAATGCTCTGAACCTTCAAGGGCAGCAAAGGAACTCACAACAAATAGCCCAACCAGTTCAGGAGTCGAGGGAGAGTGACCTAGAGAGCATTGTGAGGCAATTGGTAACTCAACAACAAAGTTCCTGACTTCACAAGAACAGTTCCTGACTTCACAACAACAATTGATGACCTCACAAGAGCAATTTATGGCAGAAGCAAGACAATTTTAGACTGAGCAAAGACAAATAAATGCAAGGCATGAGCAAGTTATTTGAAGACTGGAGGTACAAATGATATAATTGGCTAAGGAGCTAAGTGAAAGAAAGCATGGAGAATTTTCAGCCCAAACAATACCTAATCCAGGCCTTGTTGAGCAACCTTTTAAGTTCCATCACAGTGATCCATTGGAGGCCACCCTCACCCATAGCTTCAGAAGATCGGATGTTGAGACAAAATCTGAAGATGTTACTGATGACATCATGGAACCTGTGCACCGCCTTGAAGCCTTTCCAAAGCATCCAAATAAGTACACCCCTCCATTTGAAACACTTGTGCCTAGTAATCCTACTTATTTCCCTTCTATTGTCCAGGCACCAAATTTGGAGTTGAAGCAATTGCTGAAGCATTTGACTTATGCCTATAGGGGAGAGAATAAGACACTACCTATGCTAGCTGCTGTCAATCTTAGTTTTGGGAGAAAATAAGGAAGAGTCTGGCTGAAGACGTTAAACTTAGCGCTCATGGGAGGCACCCCACAGCTTATCCTTTACATTTTTATTGTTTTTCAATTTCTTGTTGTTATTTATTTTTTTAGTATTTCTTGAGCATCAATGTGTAATTTAAGTTTGGGGATATGGGACACACATCACACACTTTGTCCTAATTTGTTGTCTTTTCATCGTAAAGATAATTACATGTTCATGTTCGTATAAAAAAAATTTTGGGTTGATCTGAAAAATTTTGATGTGACTTCATTGGTAAGCTTAAAATTTTGAACACATAACCTGATGATAGAGTTTTAAACTTTAGATACTTACTTTAGGCATTTTCGAGAATTCACATATTTGATCTAATCTAACACAAGCACATTAGCACATATTTGTGTGAGGTATGACATGTGAGTTGAATGTATATGTTTTCTTATCTTAACTGAAACGGGATGACTTATTGGATGAACGCTTTGGGCATATATAAAAAAAAAAGAAAAAAAAAAGCTACTAATATTTATAATGATCATCATCAATAAACTTTCCACTGAGTAACTGGACCTCTTGCCTCAGTAAGCAGTTAAGCAATTGCTGAAGCATTTGACTTATGCCTATAGGGGAGAGAATAAGACACTACCTGTGCTAGCTGCTGTCAATCTTAGTTTTGGGAGAAAATAAGGAAGAGTCTGGCTGAAGACGTTAAACTTAGCGCTCATGGGAGGCACCTCACAGCTTATCCTTTACATTTTTATTGTTTTTCAATTTCTTGTTGTTATTTATTTTTTTTAGTATTTTTTTTGTTCTCCTGTATTACTTTCATTTTTCTTTTTTAGGGACAATATGTGAGCCTCAGTTCAAGTTTGGGGGTGCGCTAGGAGCCATGCCAGCCAACTATTTCTCCATCTCCCAGGTTAGATCTTTCCATAATTTTTACACATTGGGGACAATGTGTATTTTAAGTTTGGGGGTGATGAGAGAAAAATATTGCATATTTTGGCCACTTAATTTACATTTGTTAGCATAAGATTTTGTTACTTTGAGTTGTTTTCGTTGTTTTTCAGGTTTATAAGAACTGGGAAAGGAGTTTCACTAAAATTGCCAGAATTGCCCGTACAGATCAATCATCTTTGAAAATTAAACTGTATTGATTAAAGAAGAACCAGGATATGAGCCATATATTCTTAGAAAGATCCAGAAGTCTATTTTCTAGAGAATTTTACGGCTCATAAAAATGATTTTTCTACAGAAAGTTATGGCCATTTTAGTAGACAAAGGTCAGGCTGTGCGGCTATGCGGGATTTCAGCGTGAGCAAAAGTTTTGAAGGGCGGGTGAAGGCTTAAATCCCACATCCCACATTGGTTGGAAACATATTTCTATATCCCACATCCCACATCGGATTGGAAACACATTGCACTCGTGGTATTCGCCTATATAAATATCATCTGACTCCATCATTCAGTGTGCAATTCCTGGGCCACTTTGGTGTTTACCAGTGGACGTCCGCTAGCATTCTGGTGGATCTCGAAGGCTTTGTCACCATGAGGGGAAGCGCCGCCCGTCAGTGAGTGGAATTTCTCCCATGTAAAGTTATTTATTTAGTTATTTACATTTAGTTGTTTTAGTTTAAATGTTTAGCACTTTTATTATGAATTGTAGTTTCATAGTTATGAGTGGCTAGACTCTTCAGCTAAGATTGAAGATGAAGCCCCGCCGTTGTTTGGTGTAGTAGTTCAGATTTGCTTGTATAAATCTGACAATTTTCATTATAAATGTTCTGTCAATTATTTGAGTTAATCTTATAATTGATTGAGTTTAAATTGTCTGTTGGATATTCCTTGTGTTTCATGGACGCAGAACCAACTAAGGAATCAGGGAGGAGCCCCTTATCAAGCTCATAATCAATACCCTCCCGAATTTCCTCCGCCAGTTCCAAGTTATAGTCACTCAGCCTATTCAGCACCATTACCTGCTTACCAAGCTCCCATTCAAACACCAACACCAGTTTCACTGTCACTTGAGGACACCCTTAAGGAGTACATGAAAATGACTAGCTAATCCATGAGCGATGTGATGAGTGCAACAATAGAAAGCACCTAAGCGATTGCCAAGCTAGAGAGTCAAATTGATCAAATCGCAAGTTACATGGGTGAAGGAGAGGAATGAGAGTTCCCCAGTCAACCTGAGCCTAACCCAAAGGAACAGTTTGCGGTGGGAAATTCATCTACTCCTATGCATTGGCAGGAATAAGTGCAATCAACTGTCCCATACTTGTCTGGGAGACAAGTGGACGATCAAGTGGAGGAGAACTCTGCTATGCAACAAGGGCAAGAAAGTGGCAACAAGGAAAAGAGAGATGCTGAGCCATCTACAACCATACCTATTATTAAGGATCTCTCTAGGTCATTTTTACCTAAAGCGCCTTACCCTGAGAGACTACAAGCGCCAAGAAAGAAGGGAAGTCTGAGGACATTATGGAGGCAGGCTTTGCTCAGTTTGGAGAGGATTTAGGCTTAAATAAGTTACTTGAGCAAGCAAATACTATCTTGGAGTCTGCTCCTCGGGAGAGTAGTAAGACAGAGGAGACTATGGATGAATCTCGCATTGAGGACCCCCTGGAGGCATGCTTTGCTCACTTTGGAGAGGACTTGCGCTTAGATAAGTTACTCGAGGAAGTGAATGCCATTTTGGAGTCTGATCCTCGAGAAAGCAATGAGACAGAGGAAACCACAACACCTGAACCCCCCAAGAAGGAACTTAAGCCTTTACCGGACAATCTTAAGTGTAAGTTCCTAGGTCCAGCAGATTCTTTGCCTATAATTATAGCTTTAGATTTGGGTGATGCTCCAGAGGATAAATTATTGGACGTCTTAAGAGAGCATAAGGAAGCTATAGGCTGGATTATTGAGGATGTCAATAGAATCAACCCCTCGTTGGTAATACACACGATACAGTTGGAGGAGAATGCCAAGCCATCGAGAGAGCCACAAAGAAGGCTCAACCATGCTATGCAAGAGGTTGTGAGGGCAGAAGATATTAAGTTGTTAGAGGCAGAGATCATTTATTCCATCTCTGATAGCAAATAGGTGAGCCTGATTCAAGTCGTGCCCAAACATGCTGAATTAACGGTAGTGAAGAATGAGGACGACGAGTTGGTGCCAACTCGTGTTCAGTCAGGAGGGAGAGTGAGTATAGACTACCGTAAGTTAAATGCTGCCACTAGGCCTGATCATTTTCCATTCCTATTTATCGATCAGATGGTAGAGCGCTTAGTTGGGCATGTTTACTAATGTTGGGTCTGGCTGAAGAAGTTAAACTTAGCGCTCATGGGAGGCACCCCACAGCTTATCCTTTCTGTTTATTTATTATTTCACATATTTATGATTAATGTTTGTTTCCAGTATTTTTTGTTTTCTAGTTTTTATTTTTCAGGGACAATGCGTACTTCAGTTCAAGTTTGGGGGTATGCTATGAGCTATACCAGTCCAGATAGTTCTCCATATCTCAGGTCAGCTCTTTCCATATTAGCCACACATTGGGGTCAATGTGTAATTTAAGTTTGGGGGTATAGGAGACACATCACACACTTTGTCCAAATTTGTTGTCTTTTCGTCGTAAAGATAAATGCATGTTCATGTTCATCTAAAAATTTTGGTTGATCTGAAAAATTTTGATGTGATTTCATTGATTAGCTTAAAACTTTGAACACATGATCTGATGATAAAGTTTAAACTTTAGTTACTTACTTTAGGCATTTTCGAGAATTCACATGTTTGATCTAATCTCACACGAGCACATTAGCACATATTTGTGTGAGGTATGACATGTGAGTTGAATGTATATATTTCCTTGTTTTAACTGAAACCGAATGACTTGTTGGATAAACACTTGGGCATATAAAAAAAAAAAAAAAAACTACTAATATTTATAATGATCATCATCAATAAACTTTCTACTGCGTAACTGGACCTCTTGTCTTAGTAAGCAGTGAGTGTTCACGTCAAAAGGTGAGAATTTTATTCATAATGATCATTGCGAAAATTTCTGCTAAGTAACTGGACCTCTTGCCTCAGTAAGCAGTGAGTGTTCACGTCAAAAGGTGGAAATTTTACTTGGTAGTATTAAGGAGAGTTTAATTTTGTAGCCTTTTTTACTCGAGTTAGTAAGTCCTTAGGGGTGTCTTTACACCTAATTCCCTAAAACCATTTGGTTTGGGAGTCATTGACTTAACACTCGCTACATGGGTTGATTAGAAAGCTTAAGGGAACTAAACATAGCTGAGCCTTATATATATATAAAAAAAAAAAAACTATGCCATCATTGTTCTTTCCGATGAGAAATTCTGTGGATCTTGAGACTTGATTACCTTGTACATTGAAGTTATTTGGAAACCTCATCTGTATATGCTAAATCACTTTACACTGATTCGAGCTTGTGATGTCTTACCATGCCTCTTGTAAGTAATTAGGTTTTAAATTCTTATTCATTGTGAAGATGGGTTGGACTTATTTAAGCTTGCTCATGAATGAATCTCATGATTTTGAATGCTCCTTAAATTTTTGGATACCATGAATACTGAACTTATCTTTATGTTCTTTGTTTTTCATTTAGTTTTTTTTATTTATTTTGTTTTGCTAAGGGACAAGCAAAATGTAAGTTTGGAGGTAATTGATGAGAGAAAAAAATTGCATATTTTGGCCACGTAATTTACATTTATTAGCTTAGGATTTTGTTACTTTGAGTTGTTTTCATTGTTTTTCAGGTTTACAAGCACTGGGAAAGGAGTTTCACTAAAATTGCCAGAATTGTCCGTACAGATCAATCATCTTTGAAAATTAAACTGTATTCATTCAAGAAGAACCAGGATATGAACCATATATTCTTAGAAAGATCCAGAAGTCTATTTTCTGGAGAATTTTACGGCTCGTAAAAATGATTTTTCTACAGAAAGTTCTGGCCGTTTTAGTAGACAAAGGTCGGGCTGTGCGGGATTTCAGCATGAGCAAAAGTTTTGAAGGGCAGGTGAAGGCTTAAATCCCACATCCCACATTGGTTGGAAACATATTTCTATATCCCACATCCCACATCGGATTGGAAACACATTGCACTCGTGGTATTCGCCTATATAAATACCATCTGACTCCATCATTAAGTGTGCAATTCCTGGGCCACTTTGGTGTTTACCGGTGGACGTCCACTAGCATTCTGGTGGATATCGAAGGCTTTGTCACCACGAGGGGAAGCACCGCCCGTCAGCGAGTGGAATTTCTCCCATGTAAAGTTATTTATTTATTTCTTTACATTTAGTTGTTTTAGTTTAAATGTTTAGCACTTTTATTATGAATTGTAGTTTCATTGTTATGAGTGGCTAGACTCTTCAGCTAAGGTTGAAGATGAAGCCCCGCCGTTGTTTGGTGTAGTAGTTCAGATTTGCTTGTACAAATCTGACAATTTTCAGTGTAAATGTTCTGCCAATTATTTGAGTTAATCTTATAATTGATTGAGTTTAAATTGTCTGTTGGATATTCATTGTGTTTCATCTGATAGATACATTGAATGCTTTTCAATTAAATTAGATTTCATTTGTGATTTGTTAAGAGCGGATACATTGGTTGCTTTTGGTTTAATTGGGATATTCTTTGTTTTTTGTCTTATAGTTGGATTCATGGAATGTTTTGATAGGCTATATTTTTAGAACATATATGCTTAACTTCAGTGGAGTGGATTTGGAAACCTTAGTGTTTTAATTATTAGTTTTTAAAAATCAATTTAGTTTAATTTTAATTTCTTTTGCAAATTATCATCTGAAATTCGGAACTAGGTTAAGATAGAGTTAGTTTAGATTGAAAATATACTTTCACCACGCAATTCCCTGTGGATTTGACCTCGCACTTGCACACACTATATTGCAAATGACTCGTGCGCTTGCGAGTAATTTAAAACTCACAACAGGGGGTATGGGAGACATATTCACACATATTTTGTCCCAATTTTTTGTTTAAAAGATAAATAAATGTTCATTTTGTTCTAAAAATTTTGGTTGATCTAAAGGAATAGTATGATTTGACTTCATAAGTGAACTTATAACCTTGAACACATGGTCTAATAATTGAGTTTTAAACCTTAATTACTCACTTTTAGGTATTTAAGGATTCACAAGTTTGATCTAAACCGACACGAGCACATTAGCACATAATTGTGTGGGGTATGACATGTAGCTTTAATTGGTATGTTTCCATGGCTTAACTGTAACCTGACGAGTTGTTAGATGAACACTTTGGCGTAGGGAAATAGAAAAAAGATTATTACTGCGCAAAAAGAGAAAATAAAGTGCTCCTAAAGATCATTAAACAAACTTTCTACTGAGTAATTGGGCCTCTTGCCTTAGTAAGCATTGAGTTTTCACGTCAAAAGGTGGGAATTTTGCCCATAATGATCATTAAAAGAACTTTCCACTGAGTAACTAGGCCTCTTGCCTCAGTAAGCATTGAGTGTTCACGTCAAAAGGTGAGAATTTCTTCTTGGTAGCATTAAGACCAGTTAGTTTCATAGCTTTTTTTACTCGAACTAGTAAGTCCTTAGGGGTGTCTCTACACCTAATGCCCTAAAATCATCTGGTTTGGGAGTCATGGGCTAAACACTCACTACATGGGTCAAATAGAAAGCTTAAGGGAACTCAACTTGGGAAAAATCTCACAATAAAAGAAAAAGAAAGAAATAAAACTATGCCGTTGTTTATTCATTCTGATAGGAAATTTGGTGAATCTTGAGACACCGAAACACTACACATTAGAGTTATTTGGAAACGTAAATCTTTATGTGCTAATTCACCACACACTAAAAATCAGACTTGTGATGCCTTAACCTACCTCATGTAAGTAATCAACGTTTAAAACTCGAATTCATTATGAAGATGTGTTTGTATTTTTAAGCTTGTTCATGAATGCACACCATGGTTTTGTGCGATACCTAAATTTTTGTAGACACCATGAATAGTGGATTTATCTATGTATCTTTATTTTTCATTTAGTTTTTAGTTTTGTATTGCTAAGGGACTAGCAATATGTAAGTTTGGGGGTGTGATAGGAGCTTAAATATTCATATTTAAGCCCCTTAATTTACATTTGTTAAGCCCTAGTTTATGTTATTTTAGTCCATTTTACTTCATTTCTGTATTTTACATGGTTTTTATAGGTCTCTGAAGAAAAGGAAGCATTTTGGAAGCTTTTGGAGCTTAAAATGAAGAAAACTGGAAAACCTGGAGCAGATACTGTCTAGAGTGCGATCGAGCGTAACCTTGCGATCGAGCGCACTCTGCTAGCGATCGAGCGCACATATACGGGCATGAATAGTAAAAACGACAGCACCTGTTTAGGAAATAAAATAGGTTTTTGTGTTTTAATAAGATTAGGATTCCAAGGTCTTCTAGGGTTATTGTACCCCTATAAATAGACTTGTAAACACAGAAATAGGGATATATTCAATTCCAGAGAAGGATCGAAGAGGCTGGAATTGGCCAAAGAAAGCTTAGTAGGGGATCCCTAGGGGATAATCCCAAAAGGGGGAGAAAACTTGAGAAAGAGACTGTGGAGACGAATTGACGACTCTTCTCTATAGTGTTTTGGGTTTCTTCTTTCCTTTACTTTTATTTTATGATAATGTGTAACTAAATACTTAGCAGGGCTCGATTGAAGCCCTAATTATGTTTACTTAATATTTCAATATTGGCGCCTTTGCAATGGTTATACAATGATGTTTAACTTGATTAATACCTGTGTATATTTAAATTCCTCATATATGTTTGTATGATCAACCTATGCATGTGGTATGGATTAGTTAGCTGAACCAATTTGGATGACCGAGTCCTGGGTTCAACAGTAGTAACAAAAGTAATCTTATCTAGGTTCTTGGATTAATCAACATGAGAAACCGGGAGTGGACCAAGCCCTAGGTCTCATGTGTTTGTCGATCTTCACAGATCTGATGCTCTCTTAAGGAACAACTCAGTATACACCATGTTGAATCCCTTAAGAGAGAAAAGAGTTAGAGTATATACCATGCCTAACTTGTTGCTTAGGAAGATCAATAGCCTAAGGTGTGGGCCAAGCCCTTAGGTTGGCAAACATTAAATATTCAGAGTATAACTAAAGCATTGGCATATTGTTTTATGATGTTAAAGCATAATTAGTGGTGGATATCAAAGCCCTACACTTTTATCATTATCTTGTTTCTTGTTTTATCCTTATCAATCCAAACTCATATTTTCTTTATCTTGTTTTATATTGTGAAAGTAGTTTTAATCGAAATTTACCAATCCCTGTGGAGATGATCTCGCATTTGCGCACTATGCTACTACTGACCTTGTGCACTTGCAAGTAAAACCAGTGCGATTATTTGCTTATTAATTTAGGTAGATTTTCGTCCGACACCACTCCACATCTCCATGGGAGTCTTGAGCTCTAAAGCTCTAGAGGGTGATCTATTAACCAAATATGCAGCAGTAGCCACAGCTTCCCCCCAAAAATATTTTGGTAAACCAGACTCAATTAACATGCACCTAACCTTTTCCATAAGGGTTTTGTTCATCCTCTTAGTAACTCCATTTTGCTGAGGTGTGTTTACAACCGTTCTATGTCTAAGAATGCCATTTAACTCACAAAATTTTATCAAAATCCTGATTGCAAAATTCTAAGCCATTATCGGTTCGTAAAGCCTTAACTACCCTACCCGGTTGAGTCTCCAGCAACTTTTTCCACACCACAAATTTATTCAAAGCATCTGATTTATTTTTAAGCAAATAAACCCAAATTTTTTTTGAATAATCATCAATTAAAGAAAGAAAGTAACAATTACCTCCCTGTGTTGGTGTTCTTGCTGGTCCCCAAAGGTCCGAATGAATGTAGTCAAGAATGCCCTTAGAACTGTGCACTCCGGTGTTGAAGCTGACCCAGTGTTGCTTCCCAAAACCGCAACACTCGCAGAAATCGAGCTTCTCTACTTTGTCACCACCAAGTAGACCATCCTTGCTGAGAACTTACAAGCCCTTTTCACTCATATGTCCCTAGCGAGTGTGCCAAAGGGCTGCCCTATCCATCTCAGCCATCAAGCTTGCTGCTTGATCCTTGATTTCTGTCTCTCCGATCATCTCATAGAGTTCATCTTTTATTGCTGCTTTGATCACTACTAAAGATCCCTTAGTCACCTTGATCTTTCCTCCCTTTGCCTTGTATGTATATCCCATGGAATCCAGCTACCCCAATGAGATCAAATTCCTCTTCAAATCTGGAAGATACCTCACATTCCGTAGCAGCCTTATGACTCCATCAAACATTCTCAATTGGATGTCTCCTATCCCCCTCACTTGGCAAGAAGTGTCATTCCCCAAGAAAACCCTTCCATCATTGATTTCCTTGAAATTCTTGAACCAATCCTTGTGAAGGCACATGTGATAAGTGCACCCAGTATCCAAGATCCATTTCTCACTGCCTTGCCTCCTGCTCACATTTGAGCACACAACAAGAACATCATCTTGCTGTTTTCCTTTGGCAACTAAAGCCTCTCCATTATTGGTATGGCTTCTTCCTCTCTCATCCCACATCTTCTTCTTGCAATCTTTCTTGAAATGGCCCTCATTGTTGCAGTAGAAGCATCTTTTTCCTCCAAATATCGGTTTGGAATGAGATCTCCCATGGCTCTACCCTCTACCTCTTGATTTCTCCCGGTAGTTGCCATGAATGCTACTGCCATTTCGAGTTGTTGGCCTTCTTTTAACGAACAGCCCTTTTCCACTTGATGTTTCCCTCATCTTGGCTTTGAAATCATGAGCCCTTATGGCATTGATCACAATCTCCTTGGTTAAAGTATCTCTTCCATATTCAATTGCATTAATCAAATTATCAAAACAATCAGGAAGAGAATTCAACAAAATAATAGATAATTGTTCATCCGTGAATGTTATGCTACAGCTATTCAAATCTTGAACTAGCTTATTAAACACATCAAGATTATCTTGCAACTCTTTATTAGAATCCAATTTAAAAGCAAAGATTCCTTTAAGAAGATAAATCTTATTAGGGAGAGTTTTGGTAAAAAACAACTCATCCAGTTTCTTCTATATGACAACAGGATCTTCCGAGTCTCTGTGCTCCCTTGTCACACTATTTGACATATGCAAGAAAATGGTGTTGTATGCCATCTTCTTCATTTCAATCTGCTGGTCCTCCGTGATACCTGTTGGAAAAGCATCATCTTCTCCAATAGCCAAGTCCACCTTCTGTTGCATAAGAACAGCCTTGATCTTCCGCTTCCAAAGGGCAAAGTCTCCCTTTGCATCAAACTTCTCAATGATGAAGTTTGAATCCATCTTGTGGAGAAAATCCCAGATTTATGCAGCACCCACAAATGCTTTCCTAAACTTCTAAATCTCAATAACATGATCGAAGATTGATCTCAATACCGTTCTTAAATCACCCTCAAGAACACGATCAGATCTTGATCTTTACTCCGTTCTTGAATCACCCAAGAAGTTGATCTTTGATTCTTGGAGTCTTGCTCCGATACCTTCTGTTCCAGCTCCGATACCCATTGTTATTGGACCACAGCTCTGATACCACTGTTTTGGTATCTTCTCTAGCTCTGATACCACTATTGTGAAACCACATTGGAGATGCCCAGGAGGTGATCTTCCAAACACCCAAGTCTAAAATGACTTGTAATGATCAGAACAGAAACAGAAATCAAAGAAAAGAAAGAAGATAAACAATTTGTTATTAAGGTTCAACAATAGCCTATATCCCCATGAGTTCTTCCGAACTCTCTGCACTAAATTAATGAGTTCTTACAAGTTACAGCAACACCCCTTCAAGAATCACAAGTTCTTGTAGAACCAAAGAAGAGACGAAAGAAAGTGATAAGAACTATTACAAAGCCCTCTACCCAATCTGTGCTACTCTCTCTTTACAACCAACCTCCCTTTTGAGATCTATTCTAGTGCCTCTCCTGTGTTTTGTGTCTTTGCACTCTCACACTTGCACTTTAATTCTATTGTATGTATTGTGTATGAATTGTGTTGAGATTGAAGTTAGGTGACCCTTTATATAGTGCACCAACTTCTTGACGAATCTTGAAGGTCAATATCCACCCTTAGATCTTGAGGACAAATCAACCATAGCCCTTCATCAATCCTTAGTGATCCTGTGCATTTTACTCAGGCCGCACGCACCTTTCAAGAGTGCTGGAAAAGTGGGCATCGGTGTGCCTGGCGCCGCGGTGTGAGGTAGGGCACACTTCACCAATTTTTTCAGACTTTCTAGGTACCACGACTTTCCTCCTTACGCCGCGGCGCAGCCCTGGATAGAAGAAACCTCCTTGCTGTGCGTTGCGGCGCACACTCCTGGTGTCGCGGCACAACCCTTGACCTGATGCTAATTTTTACTTTTTCTTGCAACCGTTTAAACCTTAGACAAAATACCAATAGGAGCTTTAGCTTGGGATAAAGTGGTTGTTAAGGTACCTGAAGGCTCAGTTGCATCCGGTGGTAGCACTCTCAACAACCGAGGCTGAGTACATAGTGGCAACGAAAGCCATAAAGGAGGCTATGTGGTGCAAAGGGTTGTTGGAAGAGTTGAAGGTCCTAAAAGAGCAGGTGGTGGTGTATTCGGATAGCTAAAGTGCATTGCACTTGTGTAGGAACCCGGTGCTAAAGAGACAACTAAGCATATGGATGTTCGGTATCATTTCATTTGGGAAAATGTTACGAAAGGATGCATTGATGTGGAAAAAATCGCAACGGAAGAAAATCCTACAGATTTAGGTACTAAAGTTCTACCTCTAAGAAAGTTAAATCATTGCCTTGGACTTCTTAGAATTGGAGTCGGTTGATATGGTGACTCAAGTTGAGTCTGGATCCTGAGTTCTTTGCATGATGGGTTCGGGTTTAATTGCTTAGACAAAGGTAGATATTGTTGGGATTTGTCAAAGAATTAAACAGATGAAAAGTTCAGCATCAGTTCTCTGAGTCTAAAATTCTATATATAGCTGTATGGAGACGGCTTTGTAGACAAAAAAGTCACCCTAGGGTTTCTATTTAGGTCATGTGCTTCTGCTGCTGTCTAGGCCCTGTTCTGCTGCTGTCCAGGCTTAGTTTCTACTATCCAGAACTTGTCCAGTTGTGCTGCTATCTAGGCCGTGCAAATCCCAAAAAAATCAAAATTTAATAGCTCCTTCACTTCTACCACACTGAAATCACACACAGCCTGACCTTTGTCTACTAAAATTGCCCTAACTTTCTCTAGCAAAATCATATTTATGAGCCATGAAATTCTCTAGAAAATAGACATCCGGATCTTTTCAAGCATGTATGGTTCATCTCCTAGTTCTTCCTGAATCGTTGTAGTTTAATCCGCAAAAATGACTGATATGTACTGGCAATTTAGTGAAACTCCTTTTCACCTTTTGCTAGTGACAACATTACTTAGCAAAATGCTCAATTTATCTTTAACAGTCTAAAAATTATGGGTTTTGTTGCACTCCTCTTAGGAAACCAGGTTTCCCTGCTCTGACCTGGTCCGGATGTTATGGATTCTTTCGAACATATTTTATATATTTTTTTGTTTAATGCTTCTTTGTTTTTTAAAATCTGCAAAACATACTAAAACACAAAATTCTCCAAAGGACCACACTTGTCAAGAAATTGAATGAATAATCAAAATTAATCTCAACAAATACATATAATTAACTCTATCTGAAGTACATTTTCATGCCCTAATCACCCTTCTTCTAAACCTGAAATAAATTAAATGACAGCAATGAAGCCTAAAACCAACAAAAATTAATAAAATTATATTAAAGTTAAAAGTTAAGACGTGATAAAATAGGAAATTATGCACGGCATCAAACACCCCCGAACTTAAAACTTTATTTGTCCTCAAATAAAAATAAAACGAACCCATAGAAAAATCTTATCACTCACCAAGCCATGATTGGTATTTAGATTTCATTACTAACATCTTACTCTTTCAATATCAAGGATAGCAAGAAAATCAATAAAAAATTTAGTAATTTGTCAAGCAAGAGTTAAAAGACTACTTCAACCTAAAGCTAAGTCCTTGAGTGTGTGTGTGATATAGTTAATTTAACTCCAAACCACCTGTAAACTCAGACAAAAGTAGAACAACTGAAATTAGAGGAATTCTCTCAAAACTTAACTCTATAAGTCCAATTTTCAAAAACACTCTCCACTAATGTAGTCAACACCAAAATCAGAGATCAAAAGGTCTTTAATCAAGTTGTAATGATAGGCCACGAGGTGAGGGCTAAGAAAGAAATGGATAAGGAAAATTAAAGCAAACTGGGAAAATACTTGGTGGAAAGAACAACAAAAGAGATATCCATAGGTTTCTAACCATAACTCTTTCTCGACTGCATGCTCATACTGGTGACATTATTGTTGTTGCGCTTAATGAAGTAATACCAAGTAAACTTTTAACAAAACCTAAAGTGATATGCACTCCATTCATTGAGTTTTCTCTATTTTATGCTTCATTCTATGATGGATAAATCACATTTGGGCAAAAAACAAACCCAACAAAAATAATTTTTTTCTTTTTCTTTTTTTTTTAACACTTAGATCAAACATAGCATAATTTCCTTTAAACTAACTTTCTCTTTAAATGTAGATTCCTACCAAAGTATTTTCTCAAACTATAACCGGTAAATTCATGGTTTTTTACGCTTAGAATGGGAATGCTTAATGCAGTTAAATGAATAAATAATAGCTTAAACAAAGTAAGGCTCAAGGGGGGTTAACTATAGAAGTACACCATGCAATGATAGTATGATAACTAGGACGGCTAGGAAAGCTTTTTGGTTATGGAAAAAAATGCCTAGATCATTTCTTAAATATTTGGTATCAACTAGGATTTTGCCTCAAGGATCCATCAATGGATTCTAGAGTAAAGAAAGATTGAACTCCCCCGACCCAGTTTATTCTACCCATTCTCTTTGCCAGCGAAATGGAAATAAAGAAAAAAAAATGACTATGTGCTCAATTATGTTCAAGGACAAAGATTCAAATCAAAGTATCCACAAAACTCAGCCTGACATAAAAGAAATTTTCAAAAAATTTCTCAGTCCTATCCTCAATCACAAATTTCAGATTTATAGAGAATTGAATCATACTCAAATGCATGCTTGGTAAGAAAATTCAAAAACTCAGGACTTATAAAATCACAAGTAAAGTAAAATAGCAATCAGGGGGGGCAAAAAAGACTATTAGAGATTACACCCCCATAATTAAACTCAACAATGTCCTCATTGTGATTCAAAGGAGAGAAAGATTGAAGAAATGAAAGGAACTTCCCTAGTTTCATGGTGAATCCGCCGTAGTTTTTAATTTACAGCTCTTTATTCTTGCTAA
This sequence comes from Bretschneidera sinensis, assembly GCA_023935145.1. Taxonomy (NCBI): domain Eukaryota; kingdom Viridiplantae; phylum Streptophyta; class Magnoliopsida; order Brassicales; family Akaniaceae; genus Bretschneidera; species Bretschneidera sinensis. The sequence continues at coordinate 76,104,649 of CM043699.1, read as the reverse complement.
TAAACCTGCATCAAAATCCAAATTATTCAAAATAAAAATAAAAATAAAATAGTAAAAGAAAGTTCTATGGGCGGCTTCCCAGAAGCGCTTGTTTTTAAGTCTACAGCCAGACTTTTCAGTTTTCCTTAATTAGGGTCTCCAAGAAGATTAAGTGCATAGTTCCTCTCAACTTGTTTCCCATAATAGTGCTTCAATCTGACCATTAACTCTGACTATATTCCCTATCTTGTCATTTAAGTCTGTTGCTCCGAAAGAGGAAACACTGTCAATTGTATAAGGACCTGTCCATCTTGGTTTTAACTTGCTCGGGAGGAGTTTGAGTCATGAATTGAAGAGTAAAACTTGTTTTCCTGGGGCAAACTCACGCCTAAGAATCTGTTTGTCATGCTATTTTTTTAGTTTGTTCTTTGTAGATCTTCACATTTTCATAAGCATCGTTCTGGAACTCATCCATTTCATTCAATTGTAAGAGTCGTTTTTCACCTACTGCTTTTAAATCAAAATTAAACTTTTTTACAGCCCAATAAGCTCTATGCTCTAACTCAACAGGAAGATGACATGCTTTCCAAACACTACTCAGTAAGGAGACATCTCGATAGGTGTTTTGAAAGCTATACGGTATGCCTACAAAGCATCATCAAGCTTCTTTGCCCAATCCTTCCTATTAGTGTTGACCGTCTTCTCGAGGATGTTCTTGATTTCTCGATTTGAAATTTCAGCTTGGCCATTAGTTTAAGGATGGTAGCCAAGTGTTATCTTATGTTTTACACTATATTTAGAAAGAAGGTTGGCAAACAACTTATTGCAAAAGTGGGTCCCCTCGTCACTAATAATAGCTTATGGAGTGCCAAATCTTGTGAATATATTCTTATGCAGAAATTTAAGCATAACCTTTACATCATTTTTTGTTGTAGCAATTGCTTCCACCCATTTTGACACATAATCCACTGGTAACAAGATATAAACACAGCCAAAAGAAGGAGGAAAAGGACCCATAAAATCAATTCCCTAAACATTAAATAACTCAACCTCTAAGATATTTTTCAATGGTAGCTCCTAACGCCTTGAAATATTTCCCATATGTTGGCTCCGATCATAAGTCTTCATTAAAGTATAACTATCACGAATGATAGACGGCCAAAAAAACCACTTTGAAATACCTTAGATGCTGTTCGCGTTGCTCCAAAATATCCTCCATATGATGATGAATGGAAATGATGGAGAATGTCTTGCATCTCTTCTTTTGGTAGACATCTTCAGATGATTTGATCAAGGCATCTTTTGAACAGCAAACGCTCATCCCAAAGATAATATTTCACATCATGTAGAAACTTCTTGCGTTAGTGGTAAGTGAGACCTAGTGGTAGTACTTTTCAAGCTAGGTAGTTTACAATATCAGCATACCAACGAAGCTTGATCTCACATGCAAGCAACAGCTCATCAGGGAATGCTTCTTGGATCTCTGAATTTGGTCTCACTTCCTCTTGCTTTAGCAGAGAGAGATGATCAACA